>CAUYSK010102319.1:0-53264 GCA_963575035.1 Avahi laniger
CTGTAGTCCCAGCTACTTGGGAGGCTGAGACAGTAGGATTGCTTGAGTCCAGGAGTTTGAGGTTGCTGTGAGCTAGGCTGACGCCACGGCACTCACTCCAGGCAAGAGAGTGAGACTCTGTCTCAAAAAAAAAAAAAATAATAATAATTCTCTCTTTTCTTGCAATCCCTTTTCCCTTGATTCCCTGAAATGATGCGCTATCCTAATGTTTCTTCTATCTCTCAGGCTTTGTCAACATGATCTCCTTCAGTTGCATGATTTTCATATTTCTGTATATTTCATCAGAGCTGTCCTTGCTTCTCCTTCCTTTTCTGATTTTATCCACTAATGACCTCATCTTTAACTGTAACATCTATATAGATTGATTCCAAGTATCCATTGCCAGCCTTGCCTTTTGTTTTTCTGAATTCTAGCCCAGAAATACCTTATAAGCATTTCTTTCCATCTATCAGCTACTTTGTTTATTATGGTCAAGTCAAAATTAATCTTTGCCTTCCTTTGCCTTCTTATGTCCTTATTTCTGATAATGGCACAATTAATCTCCCTGAAACCACGGTTATTTCTAACTTTTCATTCCATCTATCTCTTCTTTTCAATCAGTGATAACATTTTTATAAACTATGTTTTCTTACCTTCAATTTAGGCTCTCATTACCTCTTTCCCAGATATATTTTTTTAATAAAAGTGGTATCTCTTGCTCCTGCCCTTCTGTATTCTAAACTGTCTTGAACATCACTTTGAGTTGTTTATGAAATATGGCTCTGTTATTAATATTCTTTGTGTCATAATCTTTCGGCTGCTCACAATGGTGATAGTCAACTCACACAGAACAGTCTGGTCCTGAGCAATTTTCCCCAACATATTGTTCCAAACTTACTTATTTCTGTGTTCACACCCTAAATCCTATATAATCAAACTCTTCCCCACAGTTGTGAAGGTAGTGTTAGGCAGACATGGAGTGTGAAAAAGAAGATTCAAGACAGAAGAGGACATATATATGAAAAGACCCTGGCCAGGGAGCTGAAACATGCTCAGCAAGAAGGGATGAGAAACAGGAGGAGTTGCCAAGGCACATAGAGCCTTGCACGCATGTTACTGTGTGTATGTTGGTTTGTTTTCTTTTTCAGTGTGCGATAGGAATTGATCGAAGGTTTTAAGGGGAGTAACAGAGGGTTCCCACTGAAGTTTTAAAAATATCAATGGGCACAGTTCATGTAAAGTAACTTCTCTATCATGGCTTACTTGATCTTACTATCCACAAGCGAGTTTTTCCTTTTCTAACACTAGACATATATTTCTCTCTTTCTTAAAACGTATCACATTCCACTTTATAATGTCTCTATTTGATTGCACATCTTATCTCCTTTACTAGTACAAGTTCCCAGAGTGCACAGAACTTCAGAAAATACCTGGTAATGGATGAATAGTCTTACTTTCTAACAGTAATATTCAGGTTCACAGAGAGGATGGGACCGTATATAGAATGTTGAAACAGTTGATGAAAATCTTAGTCTTTATTCATTGTGATTCTTCATCCCTCTTCTTCTGTATGGATGGAGCAAACCTTTGTAATTATCTGTACCCTGTTCATTCTGTCTCTGAAACAGCAATAAATCTTGTCAACTCATTTACAAGAATGAACATCACCCAACTAATAATCAACAAGTATGTTAAGTTTTCTAAAGAAAATATATCAGATTTCTCTCCTAGTATTTGCCATATTAAATCTGAAAGAAAACTTATTATTTTCTACCACATATCTAGTCAGAAGAGCTGTACAAGTTAGCAAAAATGAGTGTTTTAGATTGTTCCAAGGAAGAAGAATAGGGGTAGATATAACTTTTCTGAATGCTGATTGGTTGCTGAGCAGATAATGATTTATGGCACATTTTAAATTACTCGTCTGGATGGAATGGTTTATGGAGGAGGGAAATGGGATTGTTCTTTAATATCCTGGAGCGTCTGAAAACCTATGCAACTCTCATTGATCTGCTCTCTGCTGGATAATACTGCTATTTAAAATCGATGACATATTTACTTTTCTCAGAATGCCTCCATGGTTATAAACCATTATTTGTTGTTTGTTGAGAAGTAAATTTTTTTATTCATTCCTTCATTAAACTGGAGTTTCCATAGACTTTGGGGTATCCCAGTTTTGTCAGTATTCAGCATGTTTTTGGTATTCCTCCCTGTTGCATTTCTGTTTTATAATCACTGTGATAACTTGTGGGTCAATAGTTTTCAATAGTCTCTGAAAAACAAATGAACAAATTCCTAAGTTCTGCACATTGCTCATCACCCATATACCAGAAAAACCTTTTCTAATAGGTTTTTAATAAAGAGAAATAAGACATTAGTTTGACACTTTTGTTTTGTTAGGGGGTAGATTTTTTAAAACAATGGCAAAATACAGCAAAGTATATGTCCAGGGATAACAATAAAGTCCCTATATCAGACACTCAGATCAAATTTTATAGCAGCTATGTCATTGCCTTAAAAAATGTTCTTTAACTGAGTTAAAGGGGGGAGAAAACCTGTTCAAGAGTGCTGCCTGGCCAAACGGCCCGTGATTGATGGGGCAGCAACAACTGGGGGGTATTTGCCAGTTCACCAATGCCAAGTCCTCGGAGTGATTTCGCTGCCTGTGACAGCTGGTGTTCTCTATTGGAAGGCTGCTTCTGTATACATCTATGATTTGCATATTTATATACCTCGGCTGCTGTATGAGGTCTACATTTCACAGCAGTGTGTATAAGCTGTGCAGCCTTACTGCTTGAGTGCCTCTGGGCATGGGATGGTAGAATTGATTTGAGTAAAATGAGAATTTTAGGTTTTTGTGTTTTGCAGGTTAGCCAGTAATGTCACATTTTTGTTCATCTCCTTCTTCATCAACTTCAGTAATATTTTTGAAGCATCTGTATGCATGGGCTACCATTTGAGGCAGACACATTATATGCTCTCTAGGAGGGTACAAGCTCAGATATTAAGGCATCATAGAAACATAGAAAAGAAGACATTAAAGGAATATATTTATCCAAGTTGAAGCTTGAAGTGGAAATTGTGGGATTTGCACACTGAAGGGAGTTACTGATGTTTTTCCTTAAGTTGAGAAGACTTAAGAAGGTAAGAATTACTCTGCTAAGACAGATTAATGAACTTCTAAGCTGAGATTTCTCTTTCTAAATAGTAGTATCACAGGGACCCTATAATAGATAAGATTTCCACACTTGTGTGAAAGATCAAATATAGAATATTTATTGAGAAGGATAAATGTGAGTGGGCAATTTGGATGAATATAATGTGAAGAACATAGCTTAAAGGAAACAGCAGTTGGATAAACAAACAATGAATATATAGAAACGAAGTGGTCTTGGGAACAGAGAGAGTGGTTGGTGATTAGCAGGAGACATATTAGGGTGGGGGTATCATATAAGGAATTTTGTGGTAGTTAATGAGAATCTTTGCCCTTATTAGGTATGAGATGGAAATTTTTTAAGGTCAATTGAGAGTGTTAACTTGTAACAATTTCTGGAAAAATATTAATATTAGAAAAAAGGTAACTAGACTAGAATTCTAATGGGTGAAAAGAATGGGGCAATTTTTCAATAAAGACTACAGTACCTGGAAGAAATATTCAAATCTTTTGTGAAGAACAAGAAAGAGTTTAAAAGTGAATTGAAGGTTTCTTCTATAGCATGTTTCCACTATAGTGCTAATGCAACAGGTTTCATTTCGAAGAACCTACTTACTATTGGCTGAATGTTTGTGTCCTTGCTAAATTCATATGTGGGAACTTTATTCCCAGTTTCAGTATTTAAAGATAGGGTCTTTGGGAGGTGATTAGGCTCTCCCCTCATGAATGGTAGTAGCATCTTTGTAAAAGAGGTCCCAGAGAGGTACCTTCCCCCTTCCACCATATGAAGACACAGTGAAAAGCCAGCCATCTATGAACAAGGAAGTAGGTCCTTACCAGATACCAAACCTTCTGCCATCTTGATATTGCTCTTCTCAGCCTCCAGAACCATGAGTAATAAGTTTTTGTCATTTATAAGTTACCCAGTCTATGATATTTTGTTATAGCAGCCTGAACAAATTATACGACACTACTATATGTACCAGGTATTCATATTCGTTATCTATGAACCTCATACAAACCCTCTAAAGTACATTATTATCATCCCTTATATAGATGAGATAATGGAGACAAGTAAGAATAAATAACTCACCAAAATTCATACAACTGATATGTTTCAGTGTCTTGATTCACATTCAGGTCAGATTCTAGAAGTCATTTTTGTTGATTTATTCATTTGCTTGTTTTTCTAACATACTACTTCCTTGGACACAGAGGAGACATATAAAGAAAAGGTATTCTCCTGGGCATATTTAATTTAAGTTAGCAGGGAAATAGCCATCTGGAGAAGTTGTTTAGACAAAGCACATGCTGGGTTTGTTTTTTGCATACTTGTGAAATGTGTGGTGTTAGATACTACAGTCCTTATTTTATAAATTATGAGCTTAAGAAATGGAGTGGGTTGTGATAAAACTAGTTCACACTAAAAGTGCCGAAAGTTTGGGTCATCCATATGGCTAGTCTGTATTTATCACAAGTATAATGCTGCAGTATAGTACAGGTCATTGGAAAGGCATTTTGATTGCCTAGACAGCTATAGCAAACAAGAATTATCACAAATATTGACCAAATATAGAAAAGGAAATTGAACATACAGTTGCAAAAAATTAGAAATGTAACTATCTTTGAGATGTTACTGTCTCATCAAATGAAAAATATCATACATGGTACATAAAACTAATTGTTTTAAATTATCATTGTTTCTCTTCTTATCTGGCTTATCATGGGTGTGGTTCAGACCCACCTTCAGTCTGAGTGGACAGCTAATCACAGAATCGTTTTCTGGCTCAAAACTACAAACTGAACACTGTCTTCATGTTTGTAGGAGATTTTTCTTTTTTGGAAGTGTCATCTTATAAGTAATATCTGACAAAGTGCTACTGTTGAATTCCATTCTTATGCACCAGGTAAATGTCCATCTGAAAAATCAGGTCATACATGGTAAATAATTTTTAGAATATAATTACTATTAGATTATTAAGTATGAAATGTCCAATTTCCTTAAGTACTAAGCTTGACAATTGATATTTCTGACATTTCATTTTGACACGTCTTGTTTTATTTTTATTGTGAAGGTACATCCTCAGTCTTGCAAATGCACATTTTGGCTTGTGATTATCTTTCAAATTTTTTTTAGAGTAACTTTTGTGAAAGCATGGATAAGTCAAACATTCATGTTATTTTTGAATGTGAGTTCTGTCGTGGAACTAATGCAATGCAGACACCTTAAAACATCAACAAAGTGTTTGGGAAGGATGTGGCTAATGAAAGTACAGTACCTCGATGGTTTGAGAATTTCCATTCTGGGGATTTTAATCTTGAAAATCAGCCACATGGGTGACCTGAGACCAAGGTAAATAATGATGAGCTGAAAACTGTAGTGGAAGTGAATCTGTTTCAACCTACACGTGAATTAGCAGCAAAGTTTGACATTAATATTCCAACAATATTGGACCATTTCAAATGATTCTGCCAGGTAAAGAAGCTGGATAGATGGGTTCCACCTGAATTAAACGAGCGTCAGAAAAGAAATTGTATTGAAGCTTGCCTTTCTTTGTTGTCATGATATAAAGGCGAACCATTTCTACACCGTATTGTTACATGTGATGAAAAATGGATTCTTTTTGACAATTGCAAGCTTTCGGTGGAATGGTTAGATAAAGATGAAGTGCTGAAACACATTCTTATGCATCAGGTAAATGTCCATCTGAAAAATCAGTTCATACATGGTAAATAATTTTTAGAATATAACTACTATTAGGTTATTAAGTATGAAATGTTCAATTTCCTTAAGTACTAAGTTTGACAATTGATATCTCTGACATTTCACTTTGACATATCTTGTTTTATTTTTATTGTGAAGGTACATTCTCAGTCTTGCAAATGCACATTTTGGCTTGTAATTATCCAAAACCAAATATTCATCAAAAAATACTAATGGTGTCTGTTTGGTGGTCCTGCGCTGGTATTATCCACTACATCTTCAGGAAACCTGGTTTCATTATGCCAGATGTCTACTGAAACCTGTAGGATGAGATGATGAGGATGCTTGTGATTAAGCAACCAAGACTGGTCAATGGGCACAGGCCAATCCTCTTGCAAGACAACACTCCATCGCATGTTGCACAAACAAGGCTGCTCAAACTACGGAAGCTAGACTTGGAAACTCTCTGTCATGTACCATATTTGCCAGACCTTGCCCCAACTGACTACCACTTTTTCTGAGCTTTAGACCACTTCTTGCAAGGAAAAAATATTTAGTTCTCAACAAGATGTAGAAAATGCCTTTCATGATTTGAGTGCCACTTGCTCTCCAGGCTTCTTCACTGCTGGCATAAACAAACACCCATTAAGATAGCAAAACTGTGTCAAAACCCTAGACCCTTACTTTGATTAATTGTACTGTTTCTTGCTTGAGATATAATAAACTACACTTTTGATTTGAAATTGGACATTCCATATTTAATGACCTAATATTATTTTATATCACATTGAACTTAACATTTAGAGCATTCGACTACAGAACAGCCAAAATCCAAAATCTAGCCTTAAGATTTAGTACATAGTGGCTTAAGACCATAGGTTCTAAGGTCAGACTATCTGAATTATATTCCAGTCTGACTCATTTACTAGCTATGTGATTTAATGCAAATTTTATTACCTTTTGTACTTGAGTTCCCTTTTCTATAAAAAGAAGATGTAACAGTAACACTATTATAATTGTGTGTGTGCATATATGTAGATATTAAGAGAAAATATAATCTAAAGTCTTTTCCACATTGCCTGAAGTATAATAAGTGTTCAATTAATATTAGGTGTTATTATTATTTTCATTTTTATTTTATCTACTTTACAAATATCAGCAACATCTTGGCTCTGCTTTACTGTTTTTTCACACTAAGAAAAAATATTTTCAATAAGTAATCAGCCTGACTCTCCATAGAGGGAGAAAAGGTACAAAATCATTTTCTGGGTTTCTGAAAGTTTTTATATTTACCTTGTATAGGAAACCCCAAATGCTTATGACAGTGAAGAGAAATTATTAATGAGTATTGCTTTAAAAAATTACTAATTTTCATTACAACACTCTTTTCCTGACACCAAATCCCTGAAACAGAAGAAAGAATCCATAATTCACTCCTCTATATCACCGTTCATTCATTGTGTTTATCTAGAATTTGAACAAAGAGACAGCAAAAAGAAAAGCAAATAACAGTAGATTAAAGGATGTCTCAAAGTGCAGAAGAAAAACCTCAAATGTTTAGAGGGAGAGGGGTTTAGAAGCAACATAATAGTTTTGATAGGGTGCCATGCCTTTGGAAGAAAAAGTTGATTTTATTTTCTTGCAATATATAACTACTTTAAGGTGTATATTAAAATTGATCTTTATATTTTTCATAAACTCACATTATTTTAAAACCGTTTTCATTTCCTAACTGATCTTTATTTGACAATAATTCTAAATAATCTTTGTATCTCATCATCATGACCAAGTAGTTAACTATTTTAAATACATACAAATGCATTGGAGTAGTTTTCAATATTGAAAATTCTATTGGTAAATATCTTTTAAAGTGAAACATTTATTCTTAACTTTAAATGTAACATTATTCTCTAATTGATTTCTTTTGCATTCATGTTTTCAATGCAATGTTGGGCTTTTTTGAGAGCAGAATACACAACTATTTTGTTTATTTTTCTTATAGAATTGATGAGCCAATCCTTTGGAGACTTGATATGAATTGAGTTGCCTTTGACAATGGATGAGAATAGCACTCCTTTCCCATTTAAAAAAAAAAGGGCTTAAGTTGGATTTTGTGTGTTTTGCTGCTTAGTGTGGTCCAACAGTTTAATTGCTAAAGTACCACCAGAAATGTACTGTGTCTAATTCAGAAAGAGTACTGGAAATTTCAGTTGTAAAATTCTTAATGGGGTTTGTCAAATCCGAAGACCAAGACACCACAAATGGATATCTGGATTTAGTATTTAGATTAAATTAGACAAGAAAGCTTACTCTTTGAATCCAAGGTGGTCAGGAGTACACAATCATACATATTCACACAAGGATGCATGGACACGAATGATAATAAAAAAATTAATTTATAAGTAAGTTTTATATTTCAAAATATTTCATGCTACTTGAATGTACTACTCTTCTTTCATTTTTATTTTTAATTATTATGGGCACATACTAGTTGTATATACTTATAGGGTACACCTGATGTTTTGTATGTTTTACTGAACATAGGATTATCCAGCTTAATTACACACTTTAAGCATGAATATCTTTACTCGGACTTGGTGAATACATATTTTTTGTCTTGGTACCAAGATATCAAGGTCTTTGAAGTCAACTTCAAAAATTTCTTCTTGAAATAATATGAACCATAATTACATTATTGAGATAATGTGATTCACCACATAAAAAGAAGCAAAACCAAAGACCATATGATCATCTTAATAGACACAGAAACAACATTTGACAAAATTCAGCTCCCTTTTATGATGAGAACTCTTAAGAAAATAGGCATACATGAAATATATTTCAAAATTATAAAAGCCATATAGGACAAACCAGCAGCCAACATTGTACAGAATGGGGAAAAAATTGAAAGCATTTTGCTTAGAATTAGAGCCAGACAAGGTTACCCACTGTCTTCACTTCTATTCAACATGGTGCTAGAAGTCCTAGTGAGAGCAATTAGGCAAGAGAAGGAAATCAAAGGTATCCAAATGGGGAAAGAAGAGGTCAAGCTATTGCACTTTGCCGATAATATGATCTTATATCTAGAAAACCCCCAAGATTCTGCCAAGAGACTTCTGGCATTGATAAATAAATTCTGCAAAGTCTCAGATTACAAAACCAATGTACACAAATCAGTAGCATTTCTATACACCAGCAACAGTCAAGCTGAAAATCAAATCAAAAAACTTTCACAATAGCAACAAGGAAAATAAAATACTTAGAATTACATTTAACCAAGGAGGTTAAAGACCTCTACAAAGAGAACTAGGAATCATTGAGAAAGGAAATTGCAGAGGATGTAAACAAATGACAAAACATATCATGCCCATGGGTTGGCAGAATCAACAGTGTTAAAATGTTCATAGTACCCAAAGTGATTTACAGATTCAATGCAATCCCCAACAAAATGCCATCATTTTTCACAGATCTAGAAAAAAAAAATCTATGCTTTGTATGGAACCAGAAAAGACCTCAAATAGCCAAAGTAAAAAGAACAAATCTGGAAGCATCACTTTATCAGACTTCAAGCTATATACTACAGTCTGTAATAACCAACAGCATGGTACTGACACAAAAACAGAGACATAGACCAATGGATCAGAACAGAAAACCCAGATACAAAATCATCCTCATATTGTCATCTGATCTTTGACAAAGTAGCCAAAAACCTACCCTGGAGAAAAAAATCCCCATTCAACAAATGGTGCTGGGAAAATTGGATAGCCACATGTATAAGACTGAAACAGGATCCTTACCTCTCACCACTCACAAAAATTAATTCAAAATGCATAATAGACTTAAACCTAAGGCATGAAACTATAAGAATTCTGGAAGAAAATGTTGGAAAAATTCTTACAGATATTGGCCTAGGCAAAGAATTTATGAATAAGACCTCAAAGGCAATCACAGAAACAAAATAATTAATAAATGGGACTTGATTAAATTAAAAAGCTTCTACACAGCCAGGGAAACAATCAACAGAGCAAATAGACCACCTACAGAATGGGAGAAAATATTTGCATGCTATACATCTGATAAAGGGCTAGTAACCAGAATCTACAAAGAACTCAAGCAAATTCACACTGTCTGGGTGATGGTCACACTTATAACATAGACTCAAACTGTACAAAAGAAATCCATGTAGCCAAAACATTTGTACACCCATAATATTTTGAAATAAAGAGAGAAAAGAAAAGAAATTTTCTGAAAAGATCATAGATGACTGTGTTACACTTTTGTGACTGATACAGGGCCAGGGCCAATTTATGTCTGAAGAAAGAAGAAAAAAGAAAGAAGAGATAGAGAGAGAGAGAGAGAGAGAGAGAGAGAGAGAGAGAGAGACTCTCCTACTCTCCTGTACTCTGAGTTTCACACCGAGTTTAAATCAGTGGCCACCTATAATTAAGTAAAGGGCCTGAGAGCTGAGATCCATCTCCCCCACTTCAAGGAAAAAGAATACAAATCTTGCCTAATGATGGGCAGAGAATGAGAACTGAGAAAAGCTCTCCTTCACTCCGCATCTTACATTAAGACCAAGACAGTGTCAGTCTCTCATTGGAAATATTCATACTCAGTGTTGTACTATGGGTAACGGAAACAAAAATCTCAGATTTAGGTCAACTGCAGACTAGTTGACATTAGCATCCCAAAAGTAAATGAAATGGGCCTCTGCGTAAGTATGAATACATGATGTCACTCTTTATTTTTCTGGTATGCATACTTTTGAGGATATAATAAAATATTATGGGATAACACCAAGGAAGAAAATAAAATGCATCATTAAAAGATAACATAGTCAATAGAAGCAGACCCAAAGATGACCCAAATATTAGAAATATCAGAAAAGAGTTACATTGCTAGGATAAATATGTTAAAAGATTTAGTGGGAAAGATGAGCAACATGCATAAAGAGATGAGGAATTGCAACAGACAGATGAAAATTATAAAAAAAAAAAAGAGCCAAAGAGAAATGGAAAGCAAATCAGAACAAAGAATCAATTTGATGACTCTATCAGCACACTGGATACAGGAGAAAAATGAACCAATGAACAATAAGCCAGCTCAGGAGGAATTATCCAAAATGAACACACATAGATTATAAAGAGTTGAAAAATGTAAAATAGAACACACTGTATCTGTATAAGACCATAAAATGGTAAGATACCAGAAGGAAAAGAGAGAGAGAATAAGACAGAAGAAATATCTGCTGTAGTAATCATCGAGAATTTTCCAAAATTAGTAAAATACACAAACCTCAGATCCAAAAAATCTAAAATTATTTTAGATATCAAATTTTATGTACACACACAAGTATATATGATTTGTATAGTGTCTCATATAATATATGTTATACAAGAGTTACCTTATAATAGTTGTCACTATTGCTTATTATTATTTCATTGCTTTACAAAAGGAAGAAGTAATAACAGAAGTCTTTTCCTGTGTCTTGGGCTGTGGAGAACAAATGAGATTATATTTATATCATTTGAATTTGGGGAAAGAACTTTGTAAAAATATTAAATAGTATGTTATATCCCAACACATCCCTTATCTCAATTTTTTTTGCTCTTATATTTTTACTTATAATGTAGTTTTGTGCTTAGCATATTACTCCTTTATTATTATTGACTGAAAAATCATTTATTCATGAATTAATTAAGTGCCAATCATATGCAAATCATGTTGGAAGGTTCTATGCAAATTTCATTAGAGGAAATGGGACTAGCAGTAAGGTGATGAAGCTGATTTCATCTCACGGTCTTATTTGTACTTATTTTCTTTCTAATTTTATAAGTACTTCAGGAACATATTTTCTTTTAATATATTCAAACAGCACAGATAAACTGGAAGCTCCTGTGGCTGAAACGTCCAGTCTAGTTCCCTCCTCAGGAGGAGCTGTCGTCATCAGTTTTGAGTCAGTATTCTTATTTCACATAGTCACACTGTCTCTCAAGAAGAACAAATAAAATAGGTTAGGGAAATAGGATTAATGTCCTTGAACTTTTCTACTTATAGCTTGCTGGCTAGAAATTAGTAAAGATTAATACATTCAATATGTATTTATTTAACATCTTCTATATGCCTTCTAGATGCCGGAGATGGAGAAGTGAATATAAATAATTAAGGAAAATGAAATCCAACAAAACCCAAAAGCTACCCCCTCATGGAACTTAGATTCCAGACCAGGAGAAAACCAGTAAAGAAGATAACCTAAAAACATACATAGTATATCTGATGGTGATACTGATACAGAGAAAAAGAAAGAAAGAGGATAAGGGGTGTTAGAGGTTGGGGACATAGGCTGTTTGCAATCTTCAATAATGTCACAGAGAAATCTTCCTTGCTAGGGTGACATTTAAGCAAAACTTGAACAGATGAGGATGAATACAATTTACTTACCACCACCACCACCCGATTGGGCTGTATCACAGAAGCACTGTGTCCAAGGTCTGGTCATGGCAAAGTGCTCCCTCAACCCCATGAGGAAAAGAGACCTAAGCAGTTCATCATAGTTAACTATATAATTTTCATTTAAAATCATGTTTCATTAACTGAATTATACACAGTACTCTTGCCTGTGTGATATGCTGGAAAAAACATAGATTTTGGAGCAGAGACCTGGATTCAAATCCTGACTCTGCCAATTACTATCTATGTACTTAATACAGAAAAGCTTCTGTTTGCTCATTTGCAAAATAGAAATATTAAAAAGTTCTTATGAGAATCTAATAAGTGTTGTTAGATGAAAGCTGATGAAAATATTAGGTGTCCCAGCAATCTCCTAGTCCCTAACTCCATTCTGTATGTTTACATTTCCCTGTCCACTTGAGCCTGAGTAGCTGTATGTCTCCTGACATATTACTATCTACTAGAAAATAAACTTCTAAATGCTAGAAATTTATTATTTCTTATATCTCATTGTGGTATTTTGTTTTTCATTTGAGTATCTCTCATAGCCCAGTGCCTTGGATATTATAGGCTTAAAAGTTCTTGAAATGAATAAACAAGTTTTATGTCTGTGTGTGTATGTTTTAAAACAACCCCTCCTTTTTAGAAATTCCATTTCTCATATTTTGAAACCACCTATTCATTAGCTCTTGGGTTTTCTTAGCTATGAAAATTTCACTGATACTCTGCTTTACTTATTTAAATATTTGATATATTTGTGTTTCTTTTCACCTTTGTACTTTGAGAGGAAGAAAGGAGAAAAATTTATAATCGGCTTTTATTTGGCTACCTTCACAACTCTGTTAGTAAACAAGTGTATTGCTAGAAAGATTAGGCAAGACAGACGGGAAAAGGAGGAAGGACCGGAGGGAGGTAAGGAAAGCAGAAAGGAGGGAAGGGAGAAAAGAGAAAGAGAGAAGAGAAACAAAGAAAATCCTAAAGAAAGGCTTTGGGTTTTCTCAGTCCCCCACAGCAAGTAATAATTGGCAGCATTTTCTGCCTGGAGGCATTGCTATGTAATATAAATCACAGAAGAGCTGCGCTCAGCCAGGAACTGGGGGTCTCGGGGAAAACTCCCAGTGGTGGTGGTAAGCCAGCCATCCCTCCAGCAGGAGGGCTGCACACACAGCTGGATCAGTGAGGACTCCTTATTACCCTTCCTGGTGATTCGCACAAGCACTCACATGCTAGGGCAAGAGATATTTCATTAGAGAGGGTTCAGGTGATTTTTCATCTTCTAAAACTGAGATGGAGCCAAGTCAGCCAATGTAAATCCAGACAACTAATTAAAAGACCTCATTTACATCTGTTTGGCTACTTGTGTGTACAAGACTTTTAGATTGCCTATGCTGAGGTTTCACTGAAAACTTCTATGTTAGAAGACACCAGCTCTGTCTGGTGAGAAAGACTAAGCCACTTGGCTCCTTTGGGGGAGCTGTGCTGTAACTTTACCCCGGTGAACTATGGTGTTTGGTGTGGGAAATGCTGAGGAAGAAGGAAAATAGCTCAAAAAAGTAGAAAGAAGGTGATAATTATTTCATCTACTCCCACAACTCTTCCAGTTTTATAGGCAAAATACCAAGGGGAATCCAAATGAAGCAGTTAAAGGAACACAACTTTTCCTAATTATATTTTTCTTGCTTTAATCCATTCAAAAATATGGGTGGATGAAAAGAGTTAAGGAAAGCAAAAGGCTTTGATGCCTTATCTCTGCAGGATGCTAAATGTCCTCTAATAAAAATAATTTATCTCTCTAATCCACCATGAAGTAAAATAATATTTTAGGGTGAAACCTAAAAGTTACATCATTTGTAACTTCAACTATCTTAAATGAATTACTCTCTTATTTGGACATAGAAATTTTAATCTCTAGAGATTTACCATTTGTAGCTTTGCAGCTATATTTATGTTTAAGCACATAACTTTCTTAACTGGAAAGGAAACATGTAATGGCCCTTTGTATATTGCAAGGATCTGCCATGGTGTCCAGCACAAAACAAGCATGGAGCCAATGTTTGTTGGAAAAGATAAAAACAAACAAACAAAAGCCCCTTTACTAGTTTATGAGCACTAAATTCATCTGTGTTTAGTTCCTTTCCTAGTGGCTAAAAGGCCGAAGACTTGTATGTGTCTTAGACACACATAAGTCATTGATCTTCATTTGTCTTTATCAAGCTTCTCAGTTTATCTTTTATGTCACAATGATATAAATTGGGTGTGTGCTTTCTCTGCTCCTTTAGTGTTCTGATTCTGAATATCTAAAACACTAACTTGAGCTCCCAAACTAAGTTTTCTTAACTTTTATGCAGCATACTTCACAAAAGTAAAGATTCTGATAGTTCAAATGTGACCAACAGGCTTTGATTAAGTAAAGGCAATTATAGAAGATGGCTACTTTCTGGGAGTAAGTTACTGCAATTCTGGCAGAAAATTTGATTTGAGAACTACTTCAAAGACTATTAAAACTAAAAGGGACTTAGGGATCATCAAGCCCAGTGTTTTTCAACTTTTTTAAAAAAAATTTTACACCACAGAAACCCTTCAGTTAAAAGCTAACATTCAAGCTTACTAGATAAAACAGATACGCTGAGAGCTCCTCTTGTTTAGAGAGCAAGGAGGAAGGTTAGGGAAGCCCTACTTCGTTACCCATCTCATACCTACCCCTCGAGATGTTCCATGGAACGCTTAGGGATCATCAGAGTCTATGAGACAACCATTTCTCCAGCCCCCTCATTTTACAAAGGAGGAAACTGAGGATTAAAAAGTTAGAGCAACTTGCCTGTAACCAAGAAGCCAGCTTGTGGCAGAATTAAAGCTAGAACCCAAACCTTCCCAGTTTCACTTCCAAGCAGAGCTACTTTCATTTCTTTTCCAATTTTAAAAGTAAAACATTTTCATTGTAGATAATTTATCATACTTTATTGCTTCTAGCTCCCCGTAGAATGCTGTTCCCACCGTACCATGCCACTCCATTCTAGGTTCACAAAAAGATGCCATTCACCTGTGTGTGTGTGTGTGTGTGTGTGTGTGTGTGTGTGTGTGTGTAGCTTCCATATAGTGCTAAATTATAAGGTGAAAGGAATTCAAATAACAAGCTATAGTCTTTTAATTTTTTACAGTGAATGAACCAATAGCAAAAACATATAAAAAGAGGTTAGGTAGAAAGGGGAAGGTATGACTCACGTAACTAGAAAACACTGGGGTAGTTTAATTTCAGACATGGTTGGATCTGGAAGTTCAAATGATGTCATAAGATTCACATTTCTCAATTATCTCTTGGCTATGCTTTTTTAAAAAAAAAAAATGTTAACCTTATTCTCTGTCAGAGTTTCTACATACAATGGGAAAGGTGACCCTGGAAATTCCAGACTAAACATGTAAATGAGATCTCAGAAGAAGAAAGAGTCCGTCTCTCCCTCTCGATCTTTCTTCCTTTCCTTCTCTCTTTGTCTTTCTTCAGCCATTTCCCTCAACTGAAAGAAAAACTCTGGCCCTGTGTCAGCCACTTTCCCCCTCATTAACCAAGCACCCTTTGTAAGGGGAACAGTACTCTGATTGGCTAGTTTGAGTCAGATGACCAGTGCTGTAGCAGAGGATGTCAAGTTGTATAATAGACAGGCCCAACAACTGAGTATAATTCTTTAAAGAAAAGATGTGAGGCAGATAAAAAGTCAAAGAAAACTCTACATGAAGATAAATTGCATGTATTACTAAAAATGCTAAAATAGGCTTTTACATAATAAAGTTCTTTTACCTGTGATCTAGTATTTGATGGACTGATTTGAATTTCTTTTCTGTTTTATCTTTACTGTATTGGTAAAAGTGCCACTAAGCAAAGCAATATCCAACGTGAGGGTTCCTCAGAATTAGTTGTTCTGTAATAACCACAAAAAATCTGTCAAGAGATCTTAACTTTCAGTGGAAAAACTGTTCAGAAGAGATCAGAGCAGTTGCTACAGACAGGGTCAGATTTTGGGGTGAATGATGTGTGCTAACTTCACAGAGGCTGTACCCACAATTCTTCATAGCTCAGTTTTACTATTCATTTCCTTTACTATTCATTTCATTTACTATTCATTTATGTTTTGTCATTCACTTTATAAATGCCATATCTGGCATACCAGTCAGTACATAGTAGCTACTCACAAAAGGTTTACTTCGTGAATCCACAAATCAATAAATAAAAACTTCTCAGGAGATGTTGTATCTAGAACCCACTGTCTTGGTGAGGATTTGCTTCTTAGTTATTAATATTTTTCTTCCAATAACATAAGATAAAGATCTGCTGTGAGCACTTGGGATCTCCAGGGGATGAAGGAAACTTTGGCCAAGAAAAGAAAATACAGAAACTGGAGGCAAGGGGTTCTAAAAATCATATTGTATAGAGTTGCCTCTCTGAACTTGAAGATAACTTTGTTATTTAAAACTGATTTCTATGTTCAGAGAGTTAATTAGGCCTAATCTTCCTCCTAGAATGTGTGTTTTGGGCTATATCATTGTATAATATGTTGTGCTTTCTGCTATCTATTAATAGTAAGTACAATTATGACATATCTGGGTTATTTAGGCCAGTTTATCTGTCTGAATCATGTTTTTAGTTAGGGGTCCTATACCTAAATTGAGCTGGATAGCTCTATACCAGATTTCACAGTAGCCCACACTAGTTCAACATGTATATTTGATCAGAGAAGAGAATGGACAGGAATGTGGATGACCCAGTTTGATCCATCCCTAATATGAGAAAGACATGGCCTGGTGACTATTGTTCAGTCAAGTAGACCGTCTTCGTGTTACTACGCAGAACATTATACTGTATTATGTGGCAATTCCATCCCTGAGTTTATACTCTTTCTTGTGGCATATAAACAGCCCAGAAATGAAAATAAATAATTTAAATCAGTATCAGAGTGAGGATTGAGAGCCAGTATCTTTCTTTACAATTATGGAAAAGAAACATTATTTTATAAAAGGCAAGCATCCAAGCTTAATGAAGCTGCTGCCTCAGTAGTCTTATTGAATCAAAAAAGCAGTGAAGAAAGAAATAAAACCAGGGCCCTTTCCCTTCTTTTGCTTAGTTATAATGCTAGTTATACTCCAACTGCAAACTCTCTGAAAATACTGACGATGTAAGAACAGGCAGAATTTCAGAACCTACATGGAATTTGCAACTCTAGCTCGAAAAATCCTCTCTTGACATATAGACTAAGCAGATTTGCTATATAAATGATTGAGAAAGGAAGCATATGGAATTCACTGTCACTTTTACTTCTTCCACACATATTTGAAGAAATACAAAAATGACTGATTCTGGAACAGGTCCCACAGTGGGCCAGGACCGGGGAATGCAGTCTGCAATGAGCTCCAGAGAGCCCTATTCCTTTCCATTAGGTTACCTGTGAGCCTAAGGCACTGCCGAATGCAGTCGTTTTCATTTTTGTGATTGGGAGGTAGAGTAGTCTCTTCAAAGGCTGGGTAGGGCCACCTGACCGCTCAAGTCTTCTAGAGAAAACTTGCCTACACCATTCTAAATAGACTCCTCAAATTATCATGCTCATTTCTAATCGTTCAACTGTTAAATTAGGTTAAGTAAACAGGTAATTTATATATACTTCTGTTATGGCAATGATCACGGCTCACCGTACTTGTTTCCAGGTCGCTCTTACTCACTCCTGGCTTCCGGCCACACATTATTGTCACTGTATCCCCAGTGTCCTATTGTGCATAACAAATAGCACATGTCAATGGATGGACAGTTACCACCATCAGTTTTGAACTTCATTCAAAGGATTTTCACATGAGTGATCTCTTTTCATATCACATCTCCGTAGCATACCAACAGCCAATATTTTTAAATCCCTGAGTAACACAGGGGAAAATCAAAGGGTGATAAAGTCTATTAGTCTGCTCCTAATCACATAGAAAATCAGACATTAATAGAGTTTTTGCCTGAATTGAAGGCCAAAAATCTTTTACTACATTTTTATGTTGTTGATACTCAGACTTTAGAATACATTTTCATGTACCTGGAGCATGGAAAACATAACAGAAAATAGGAAAAAAAGACAAATCTTCCAAAGTGTCAATACCTGGAAAGGACTACCCCAAACACAAGGCACTGTTTTCCTTCAGTTTTGCAGCAGGACATTACCACTTGGTGGTAAATATGACTATAAATGTCAGACTATGCATTGCTAACAGAAAAATGATCTATGTTTAATCCATTTTTTGTAAAAAATTCTTTTTATTTTTCCCTTTACATCAAGCGTATGTAATCTTTTGTATTCTTTTTAAATCTTTATTCAGTGTTGACTAGAAGTAATATAAAATGATTTGACCATGTAGGTAGAGTAGTAAAGTCTTAATTGAAGCCCTTTCCTCTCTATTTTGCTTCACTTATGAGACACAATGAATAAGGCCAATTTCACTGGCTGAAATCTAGAGCAGGTTTTTAGGAGCCCAGACTTAGAGCTTCACATTTTACTCTCTGCTTTGACACTATATTCTCTGAGCTAAGTATGTCTCTAGTAGGCAGAATAATGCCCCCAAGCTGAACATGTTCACATCCCAATCCCAGGGATCTGTGAATATGTCACCACATATGGCAAAAAGGGCTTTGTGGGTGTGATTAAATTAAGGACTTTGAGACAGGGGGATTATCCTGGATTATCCATGTTGGCCCAATGTAATCACAAGGGTCATTAAAAGTATCAAGGAGGGGGATGTGATGACAAAAACATACTTTCAGAGTCAGAGTCAAAATGAGATTTGTTGGCACTACACTGCAGGCTTTGGAGATGGAGGGTGGCCGGGAGCTCAGGGATGCAGGCAGACTCTAGAAGCTGAAAAAGGCAAAGAATGGATTCTCCCCTAGAGCTTTGAGAAGGACCACAGTCTTGCCAATAATTTGATTTTATCCCAATGAGATCCATTTTGGACTTCTGATCTGTAAAACTTTAATATAACAGACTTTTGCTGCCTTAATTCACCAAGTTTGTGTTAATTTGTTATATCTGCAATAGGAAACTAATACAGTGTTTTAAATGAAGCATTACATGTATAGAACCAAAAGAAAAACAGATTTACCAATTTCCTCTAATATAAAACTCTCTAATCCACATCTTACCCAGTTATATGAGCTGTCTTTCAAAAACACACCAGTGACTGTTACTCTCCTACACAAAATACTTGAATGACTTCACATTTCCTACTGAATAAAGTACCACACGTTAGCCTGACATTCATCTTTCCCATGAACTTCTGATAACTCTACATTCTATGTATCTCACTATATTTACTTACATTCTCCATGTTTCAGTCACATCAAACTACTTGCCAATCTCTGAAAACCCATTTAATTTGCCACCTATGAGCCTTTGCATAGGGTATTCCTCAGCCTAGAATTTCCTTTTCACTCATTCAGTAAAACATTTCTGTTCACCTTACTTGTCCTTAGGGTTCAGTATAATGAATGCTAGGTCCTTAAAGAGACTTTTACAGCATGTACAAATTATCTCTCTTTTCTCAAAAATCTTTTGGTTTTGTTGTTTATATTCCACAGTGTCCCCCTTTTCATTGTATCTGGTTGTCTCTATGCCTGTCTCCCTCCCTGCATTGTAAGAACACTGAAGGCAGGAAAAAGGATGAGTAAATTGCCCACTGCCTTGAGCTAGTAAGTTCAATAAACATAATTTAATTGGATTGAAAACCTGACCTTTGCTACAGATCTAGGATTACAGATCTAGGACTAGGCTGTACAGTTCTCAATTATAATACGGAGATCCATACCTGAGTTGTGAATTAAGAGTTACTTTTGGTGACAATGAACAGCAGATGATGGCCAATGCCTCTGGGCTTAAAAGTGAATGTCCTCCTTTACTCTCCAGTAATCAGAGCCAGGCTGACTTGTGAATAGGACGTTTTACCCTGGTTTTATTTGCAGTGTTTTCACTCTGCATTCCACTCTGCTCCCTTTAATGAAACTGAGTTTTGCTTCAGAACTGGTTGATTCTCTGCACTAGGTCAGAGAGACTAGAGAGCATGTACAATCAAATCCCATCCAACTAAGCAATGAGATGTGAAATAGGTTTGGGAGCACATGAGCACCTTGAACGACATCACGCTGACTTGTTTGCTACCAAAATGCCTGAGTGTGAGCCCTCTCTGAAAAAGATTCCCTGAGTAATTGAGCCCAAATGCCTGGGAACTAGTAGCTAGCAGGCGAAAAATTTGTTCTTAACAGAGGTTAAACACAAGAACATCTTGTCTTGTTGTCCCATTATCCTTTAACTTTGAACTTCTTAGCCTCACTGGGACAGTGTCTACCTAACCATGGACCTAAGGCATGAAACAGCCAAGAGTTTCCTGTACAAGATCTCAGGAGGAAGAAATCCTTATAGTGAATTTATACAGAAAATATAAATTCTGTATGATTGTCTCTTTAATTTAAGATAAATACTTATCTGTGAAAGCTACAACCCAAGAGGTTTAATAGAAATAAAGAAGAACTGAAAAATCAAATATGTTTCTTATGACAATTTTTTTTGAAATTTTTAATTGGGATGTTTTGCCCCCACCCCTTTCTCTGTTTCTCTTTCCTTCTCCTCCTCTGCTCTTCCTCCTCTTCTCTATCTTCTCCTTCTCATTCTTCCCCTGCCCTTCCTCCTCTCCTTTCTCCTCATGGCTATCTCTAAGCACAGAGGATTTTGTCCACAGTCAGAAGCTGTCAATCAGAGGATACTCGTGAAGCTTTCCTTGTTGATTTGCTGTCTCCAGTGTTGACGTACTTGGATCATTGACCAGCCCAATGTGGCAAGTCCTTGGCTCATAACTCCTCTCTCTAGCACTCAGTTCTCTTCTTTTTAATCCTGCGTTCCTCTATTTTCTTTATCTTACTTCATGTCTTAGCACTCCTCCTTGTTTTGTTCAACACTTAAAGAATAACACAGGATGAGAAGTTCTGAAGCAGTTGGTGGTGGTATGACAGCTGTTCCACTCGTGTTTCCCCCAGGGAGCAATTTTGCTCCACTAGGAGATGAAAATTGAGCCACCCTCTTCCCCAGCTCTTTACTGAGCAGAACTTGCCCGCGCCTCCCAACCAGCAGGCATGACATGAAGGGGACCGCCATCACTTTCTGTGTGGGTACCCAAATGAGAAGTGACATCCCTGTAACTCTGCTGGCAGCCAGAGCTGGTCAGGAAGCCTTTGCTCAAAACTTTTTACTTTCTGTGAAGAGGGGGCTGGACCCTCTCTGCGTATAGCCAGTGAAAAAGAAGGCTGGTATGATGGTTTTGGGGATTGTCCATTGAATTTTCACTTCCCGATATCCCCCCAAAGTAAATATTGTTGGGACTGGAAAGTGATCCTCTTAAAACAAACAAAAAATAATAATATTATAAAAATAAAAATAATAAAAAAGGATTCCCAGGCAAAATTCAATCATTTGAAGGGGAGAATACTACTGCCTTTCCCAGCAAGTTCTGCATTTTCAAAGGGAGATTTGTGCTGCAAGAAGCAGCTTTTGGAAGTCATCTCAGGAGAAGATCCTCTTTTTTTGCCTCACTAATCAACGCTTTTGTGCTGTCTGGGTCCAGTGACGAGTCACATGGAACCTGCAGGAAAGCTATTTTAAACTCCTGTTTTGCGTGCCAAATGTATAGGAGGCTAAAACCTGACAGGGGAGGTCACCGTCACTCACCTTGCTACTCCTACTCTGGCCTTGATGATTCACAACTTTTAGCTGTGCCAGGTACTGAAGTGCTTTCATTTTTTTTTTTTAAATCACAGATTACAATATCATCGGAGGGGAAAATGAGGCTCCTAAAAATGTGCCTCAGTGCTACTGCCACCAGGTTTCTGCTGGAGCAGACATGGAAGATTTTATTATATCACTATTACAAACACTTTGTGCTAGTTTTTATTATTTAACACTTTCCTGGAATTCTGGAGTCGTTGCTGGGAGTCCTGTTGGCATTTTGGACGCCGGGGTGCCCTGCACTATGGCCTTATAAGGCACAATGTATCTTCCACAGGATATCATTGATCACACTGCTGATACAAATGAATTATGTGGTTGTTGGAAAAAAGACAGCATTTCATAGCAACTCGTATTTGGATCTTTCAAGAAAGAAATCATTTAGAAGTAACTGGGAAATATGCCCTTGGCCTAGGGAGAGCAAAGCTGACTCCAAACCTTTTATTTTGCTATTAAAACCTTGGCTAGGAGGTATGCTTTGGTGCGTGAATGTGAGCCACATTGTAATGGCCAGTGTCTGGCCTAAGAAATTCATCTGGTTTCCTGGTGCTTTTCTAGGCCAAACCACCCATTTTTGACCGTGTGACTTAGCGAAAGCATTTTTTTCTAATTTCCCCAAGGACCATATTGAGGTTTCAGAATAAAGGCAAACCTGAGTTATAGGGCTTTTTTTCAGAGTCCCTGAAGGAAACAGATGGCAAACTTAAATTGGATAATGTCAAAGAAGTTTAATAGGAATTTTTTTTTTTTTAATATTTGGGCAAGAGGCAGGGGGTAAGGAAATCACAGGGGATAGTACAGTGCCCTGGGGCTAGTAACATCAGGAAGCTGTTAACACCTCCAGGTCTGAAGAGGGTGGTAGGAGGGAGCCCTTACCATAAGCCAGAGAAACAGAAAGCTGTGTGCAGAGAGCCTTCTGCCCAGAGCTGAGACTTGTCGTAGGAGACCACAGCCAGCCCGCAGAGATGCTGGGGTGTGGAAGCCAGAGAAATAAATGCCCAGATCTCATGCCACCTCCCCTGCAGATCTTTCGGCAATGTCCTCACTAATTCATCCCACTGGAAGCCAGCCAATTGGTCAGCCTCCTAGGGCACCCCACAGGGAGCATCTGGGGCTGGGGTGCAGTGTGTAAATGGAAGGCGTCCAGCGAAAGAGTAATTCCCGGGCTGTGCAGAACCTTTCATTTTTCTTTGAAAAGACAGATTCTCTGTCAAAGAGGATAAGTGGGCAGGACCTTTGGCTTTTCCACAAGTAAAAACCATATTTAAATACTTAACCCAATCTTGTGTGTCTGTTTTGTTCAACAGTTGATGTTGGTTAAGATGTACATGCAATAGAAATATAAAGAGAAAACATGAGTATTTTTATATAATTTCTGAAGGCTGATAATTCATATGATAAATGGATTTGTATATATCCAGGACTATGATTAATAAAAAAATAATTGATCCCAGGAAGCTATGAGTTGGATCATGGATGAAGCAGCTCATATCCTTCAACGAAAGAACAAAAGTAGCAGCTTTATGAGTAGTCAGCAAAGTAACTCCCCTGTTGTAACCTGCAGTGTAACGACCCTGCAAAAACAGAGCTTAATATAGAGTTTAGAAGACAAATACCTTTTGTTGGGTGAGAGGGGAGGAGACAGGTGGCAGATGTCACCAGCACCTTGCTGTTAATTACTAGCATGTTTCAAATCCTTTCTTTCCTCACTAATGGTCATTGAGAAGAATAGAACACTTAAGAACATAGAGGCTACTGAAGATGAATTGCCTGCTCCCTAGTTTTGGTACAGGCTGGCCCTGAATCAAGCTTTACTATCCATAAATTCTACTAACAGCCACTTATGTAGCCAAAAACTGCTCCTAAATTACGAACACTGATGTCTTCTGATTCTGTTTGGCAGAAAGCAGAGATAGCAAAGCCCAGTTAGTCCCATTAAAGCTAGGACAGATGGACACCCCTGCCTTCAAGCTTCAGTAGAGCATTTCCGTCCTCTTTGATATCGGCACTGTATTTACCGTCTCTTAATCATTGTTTGAGAGTGAACCAAGAGGGGGTTCTGTGCTCAACTGAACTTCTACGGCATCATCTCCCATGAGTTATAGCAGCAAAGCTCACCTCGTCCATTCCTATACTGCCTTTCACCTCGTCAACAGCAGTGGTGCCTTGGCCCTCTTTATTTTTAGTTTCTATGTCTTCTCTGCATCATGTTTGTCTCATATTGTGATGGAGAAAAGAAACAGAAAGTGTTACATAGAGAGAGGAGTCATGGCCTTGAGACCAGAACACTGGCTTGATTGTGGTACTGCAACTTTGGCTCTGTGACTTGGAGGAGCTATATCATCTCACTAAATTTCAGTCCCAATCTTTAAAATTGAGATGATGATAATACCTTGTTTAAAATAACATAAAAGGACATAGCACAGTTTCTGATTTTTAATAAGTGCTAAATAGTTCAGTTTGATTCTCTCTTCCCTCATCATTAAGGTAGACACAAAAGCAGCTTGTAGGAAAGACTGCTGTTAGATTTATATTTGTTCATTTAACTCACAATTTAAGTCATGTGGTTCTGCTTATTTTATATTTCTTCTGGTAGTCCTAATGTATAGTCCAGAGTTAAGTCATACTATTCGGAGATGTGCTTTTGTGGGTACTTTGAGATTTACCTATTGTTGCCCCTGCTTAAATTCATTGTTTTTCAAGATCTCAGGTATAAGTCACCATAACCTAGCCCTCACAACTGTACTGCACAAAACGTCTCTTCCTTGGTAGACTGGTGACATTCCAAGACATTATGTTTGGTGATTCTTTCCCATCTTATGTAAGGAATGCACACACATGACAAAGTTTTTCAAAATGTATGTATGTGTCAACTCTATTAAGTGAAAGATATGTGGTCATTCATAAGTACTATAATTTATACTCTTCTCTAATAATGAATCACTCCACAATTTGCTGCCAAGACAGTTGTATTCAGTGGCTAAGTTTACTCATAAATTCATCCCTTTAACAGATATTTATTAAGGGCCTACCATATGCCAAACACTGTCTCAAATTTTGGAAATTCAAAGATGACAAAAAGCACAGCTCTGCCATCAAATGCTAAATGTACATGGATGCCAAGAAGGGCAGTTGAGGGGAGGAATGAACAGAAATGCAAACAAAAACAGGTTCAAGAGATCTAGTGTACAGTATAGTTAATGACAATATTCTTGAAAAATGCAAAGACAATGGATGTTAGGTTTTCTCACCACAAAAACAACTGTGTGACAACTATGTGAGGTAATGCATTTAATTAGCTAGTTGTAACTACCCGACAGTGTATATATACTTCAAAACATGTTGCATACAACAAATAGTCACAACAAATAGTGTCAATTTAAAAAATAATAAAAATTTATAATGTTCAACAACATCTATGAAAATATGAGCAAGGTCCAGTTGGGACACAGAAAGAAAGTGGCTTTTTTTCCTGGGATATTAAAGATTTCACTAAGGAGGAGATATGGGCCAGGGTTTTGATGCCAGAGTTGTCCCGGGAGGTAAAAGAAAAAAAGAAAGAGATGCACACATGTAGAAGTTATTGGGATGTTCAGGAAATAGCAAGTAGTCTGTTTTAAATGGGGTAAAAGGCACATGGAGAGGAATTTAGAGACTCGAACTTGGAAAAAATCACTTGAGTCCAGTATAATGAGCTTTGAATACTTCGATAAGGATATTTGACTTTATCCTACAGACTAGGGTAAACAATGGTTTTCAAAGGGGAGGGAAATGATTACAGACATATTTTGGAAAAGAAACTAGGAACAGTGAGGAAAACATTACATCTCTACCACCCACAGAAATATCTGTCTGTATGAAAGACTTTTTCTATTTTGGACGGTGACACAGCCTTTTCTTTCTCCAACTTATTTGCAATGCATAACACTGCACCGATTCTGAAAGAGGATCATAATCTTTTAAATGTATTCATTGAGAGAGTAGTCATCAGTACAGACCAGCTCGTGCAGGATTTTCTTGAGGGCATCAGATGATTTTTCTGACTTGCTCAACCGAAAAACATGTCCCAAAGGATAGGAACTGCATTCCAGCATCCGTTAAGTATCTGAGCATGGATACATAAGAAATATTAAATAAAACAGGGCTTATTTCTCAGCCCCTTGCAATGGGAGATGATTTGGAAAACCCTGACCTGATCAGCCATTTTATCATCCACCTGACTGCATACTAATGTTTAAAATAGAAGAATGAATGAGATTTGGGCAAAGGAGAAAAAGGGGTGTTGACAATGTTTGTCTTTATTTCACATTTGTTTTGGCTCTGTTGATATCTGGAGCACCCTTATTTTGCCCTTGGAAGTTCAGAAAACACTTACTATGTGGGCAAATGCATGAAAAGATCAGACTATTATGGACAAAAGCCATGGCTCCCTAGCTATTACCGTTTCCTTTCAGGGTTGCTGCAGCAGAAGTATCTGACACTTCTGGGGTGCTGGCAAACTCTGTCTGTTGTCATTCCTCCGTCTGCTCCAGCCTCCCAAACAGAGGCCTTTGAGCTCTGCTTCCCATCTAATCTGTGCCTCCCTACCGAACGACATCCACTAATGTGTGCTAACAGATGTCTGAGGGAAAATTAGCTGTGGTGTCCAAATCAATTAGACCGGAGTTCTGTGCAGGAACAATTGCTCTGTAGGCTGTGAGGGCTGTATTTTTTTTCCTGTTTCTTTTTTCCAAAGGTGAAGTCATGTAGCCCAGGCTGAGCTTCCCCACTCCATATTTTCCACTTCCAGGCAGTCTATCTCAGTGCTTAATGGATTTTGATTGGACCACCAGATGGAAATGTCTCTACCAGGTGCAGTTCCCAGTAAACACGTTAAGAACAGGATGGTTGCATTGCCCCAAAGGCAATGTAGCCCAGAATAAGAGTCATGTTGGCTTCAAAATATAACTTTGGTGTGTGTTTTAAAATCTAAAAAAATGTTATGTTAACCTAGTTGCCTTATACAATTCTTTATTTTTTTATTTATTTCAGGATATTATGGGGGTACAAACATTTTGTTTACATGTTATGACTTTGCTATACCCAAATCATGATGCCTTATACAATTCTTTAGAGAAAGAATTTTATGGACGAAGAATGATTTGAGTAGCAAACATGCCTACTTTAGTTCATGGAAAGGGATTTTTATTTCCCATCTTCTAATACAAGGGCCAAATTATCAAGTAGATGAGTAATTAGGGTAAAGAGCTTTTGCTCTGAATTTAGGCAGACCTGGACTCTGACTTTGTAAACTGTGGGACCTTAGGGAGTCCTAAATTGAGCCTAGGTTTTTTCTATGAAACATAATCTCTTTGAGACTCAGTTTAATAATGTAAAGTGAGTATAATAATATCTGTAATTCAAGAGGGAATCTGGTAATAACTAAAGCATTCCTAAAACATGGCCTGTTATATAGTATATGCTCAATAAATGATAGCCATATGATTCTCAATTTTTACATTCTGCTCATCAGAAATTGTTAAATAATATCCAACTTATGAAGAATTCTCACTTTTTGTACTTTTTTCTTTTACCATCCCCACCCAAGCAAAAAATCTTTCAGAGATGTCTGTGGTTTTATACTTTTTCCCCTATCATCATCTTTTCCCAGGTTTACCATCTTTTCTAAAAATATAGTAGCCAAATCTCCAACCACTACCACTAATACCTTCACTCCCTACTTGTTTCCTGCCACATCCTCTTCCAAAATAGTCATGTAATCGTCTATATACTTTTATGTGGAGGAAATGGATACCTGTTTCCAAAATAGGGCCAATGGTCATAACAGAAATTAATAAAGAAATACTAAAGAGAATAAAGGGCAATATTTAGAGGCAGTTGTAGAAGGAAGTTAATTTTTTTCTCTTTTATTATATGTGCTCGTATTTGGAGTTTCATCTTGATTAAACTAAAAGATACTCTTGAATATTTGGAATAACTGTCTTTTTGCTGCTCATAATCTTTCTATACAATGCCGCTTATTTATGTATTCCGTTTTAAAGCTAACAACCTTCGTGAGGCCCACCTCAGGCAACCCATGTATATGGAATGATCCTATTTTCAAGAACTTTTGCTTAAGACATTTGCTATAAAGTTTTTTCAGAAACGGCAGCCTGTCTGTTTTTTCTTTTCTTTCCATTCTGGAAATGTAATAACCACTGAAAGACATCTAGACATTTCAGGGGCAACCTTCCCCTACTAGGGCAACACGAGACACAGAGAGAAATGGAAGCCACTCAGTGCAGTCTGAGCCCCAAGCCCCCATACTCACCTCTTCTCCTTCTACAAACATAGGTTTTGTTCTCATTACCCTCCTGTGCAGACTTTGAGGTCTGGCCAATGAGGGCTATGAAAGCTAAGGATTATGATACATGAATAACCTCCTCGTCAGAAACTAGTGGAGTTGTTTTATCTTCATAAGGATTGCTTGTTTTGTTTTCTTTTGCATTAGTTTTTGTTTTTGTTTTTTGTTTTTTTAAGTACAATTACATTTCTACTTTAGGCTGCTAGCCATGGCTCAGAAATAGAAACCTGCCAGACTCTGCCCCCCTTTTGTGCATGAAGCAGTTCCCCATGAACACACAAACATCACACTCAGCTCTGTCAGATCAGCTTCATGGCCACATTTATCAAAATTATCCCAGAGTCCCTTGCAGAGACGAATATTAATAGGGTTCATTTAAAACCAAGAGTGTTACTAATGCTTTTTTCTATGTGCTAAATGGGAGGAAACAAGAATTACACAAACAACAACAACAAAAAAAGCAGGGTTGTTAGAATAGTTAATAAGGCGAGGTGAAATCTTTGGGCAAGGGGAAATAACGCTGAGCTTTCAGAAATTTTGATACATCAATTTACATATTATTATTCCCATTGCTTTCCATCCGGAAAGCAAAACAGCATTTCTCTTGGTACACAACACACCACCTGGTAATCAACTCTGAGCATTTTCCCTGAGTACGTTCTCTCTGTCCATCTATCTAAAGCATTTTTACTAGGTAATATATTAATTAAAAGGGGAATAATGTTACCTGCCCCTCAGGTTGGTAAAGAAGGCTCAGGGAAGAAGAGTAGAGGAAATGGATAGACACTAAGAATGGATTCTTTTCATTTTCTCTCCGTTCGCACAGAGCCGCTCGCACACAACAGGTCAGGTGTTATTGGCAGGCCCACTTCACATAGCAGCAAGCTAACTTAGTGGTGTTCCTGGGAAGTTTTGTTGAATAGCATTTCACACTGTGATGCTGTTTCCATGCCCAGGAAATGCCATTTTCTTGCCTTGTGCTGAGGTGACATCTGCTCTGAGTTAAGTAGATACTGTCATCACTCTTTCCTAAAGCAGAGTAGAGAATCAGAAGCATCCTTTTCATGTCTGTTGGCATTAAACTGACTTTAGAAACTATGTATTATCCTGCCAGAATTTTCATGTTTTACATTCTATGTGGAAGAAAGTAAACAGAATACTTGTCTTAGAACCTTGTCTGTGAGCACCTAAAACAGAAAGTTTTTAATTAATTGATTAGTTTGTTTTTAAAAAGAGTGCAGTGATCAGAGATGAATCTTTAAAAAATGAAAAGTAATAGTAATATGTGAAAACATCATTTATCACTTTTTAATTAAGTGAAGCAGCTTCTCAAGGCATGAAATTAATATGCTTTTTGAGGCTGTTAAAAACTTGATTCCATAGTTACTTTTACCCTTGGACCAGAGACAAATGAGTAACTAGATTTTGGGGTCAAGCTCTCTATTGTGGGAGCTACCATTGTCTTTGAGAAAGATGGGGCATGCCATCTACATTTACCAGTAGCCTATTAGCTCGTCCTTCCTTAGTCTATCCAAAACAACCCTCTAAAGCAGTGATTCTCAAATAAGTAAATTTTTGTCCCACAGGGACATATGGCTATGTCTGAAAACATTTTTGATTATTGTAACTGGGCAAATATACTTCTAGTATCCAATGGATAGAGGCCAGGTGTTGCTTAATATCCTGTTAATTCATATGACAACTCCCATAAGAAAGAATTATCTAGTCCCAAATGTCAATTGTGCCAAGGTTGAGAAGCCCTGCACTAGAAAGATATTCAGAAAGGTATAAAATTTCCAAACAAATCAGGGACAGAATAAGGGGAAAGAAAGGCATTGGATCATTATACTCCTGGAGTTTCTAGAAAGGGAACACAGCTATATATACAACATCGACTGAAGGATTATACTCCTTGTTCTATAAAGTCATCCTTTGGTACCAAGCATGCATGTTTGGGAGAGACACATATGCACAGAATGGTGAGGAATAAAGGGTGCATGCAACCAGGTTAGTTGATTCAGACCTGCTCGTCAATGGGATGGCAAATGCTGACAGGGTAAATAGAGTAGGTGTTAAGTGCACAGGGTTGTAAGACAGATAGAAAGTAACAGACATAGGATTCTAACCCAGGATAACAATTTTTCATCTATAAAATGGAAATATTAATGGTACCTATTTCCTAGACTAGTAAAGAGGATTAAATGATTAATTACCATGTACAAAACAGTTAGTAAATGTTCAATAAATGTTAGGGATTGTTATTACCCTTCACATCTTATCATAGGGAGAACATGAGAAAAAGTAATTCTAAACTTGATAGAGTAATACATGCTTCAGAATAGTAGATAAAATTTTAGGCAGTGAAGATCTTGATCATCACCTAACATTATCCATAAACATAATGTACAATTAATTTTAATCTAAGTGATCACATAATATGTACATATATTGTTTCAACTGTGGTAGTGTGCTGAGGTCTAGGACATACAAGGAAAAGTAAATAATATAGTTTACTTCAATCATAAATTAATCTTCCAAGTATATCCAAGTAAAATAATCAGAGAAAAAAGGCAACCACATTCAAGAAGTTTTCAAAACAAGTTGTTATATAGATTGATGTATTCCATTTTAAAAGTCAAGATTTACTTTTGCATACTTTTGCTTACTTTTGTGGTACCAAAACATATGCGTGATTTCACTTCCTCTTTGCTGAATTTAAATGAAATGGTATCTTGGGAGCTGAATCTATTGAGAGTACTGAGAGGTTTTTTTGTTGGTCTCAAGCATTGGCTTCTATTAATATTACCGTTTCTACTGCATTATTCCCTATGGTACACATCTCTATGGCACGATCGATGTCTTTTTAAGAGAGCAACGCCTAAGTTTTGTCTCTCTCTCCACTGTAAGAATAAGCAGAAGAGGCTTGTCTCAGGGACACTCAAAGTTTAGTCATTCATTTGCAAAAGAACTAAATTTTGAATATGAATCATATTCATCTGCCCAAAATCAGGGGCCTTTGATTTTATAAGGGGAGAGATAATTTTGATATCCTATGTATTTCATCAATCTTTAGCTAAACCTTGGACAAGCATATCTGATAAATTGATATTCACTAGCAAGCATCTGTACAATTCAGAAATCACTTTCTTGTTACACACTCTTCACTTGACTGTTTCTCCAGATCGATTTGCCATTTTGTTAACTAGAATACGACTTAAAAACACATGACCTCATTCACTCTAGCCACTTTAGTGTCCCAAACATGAAGTTACCATGGGAATCCCTATCATGATCACCTCCACCTCCACAAAGGGTATTATTGTTTCATTTGAGGATTATCATCGCCTTTTGTGGAATTGCTAAGATAGTTAATAATGATGGAAATACAGAGGTGAAGAAACAAGCAATAGGATACAAATGGTGCGCACAAAAAATAAACAAGGGTAGGCGTGTAGATTATGTACATTTCAAGGTTATGTGTGCTTTTATGTAAAGGGAAAAATGAATGTGTTTTTTGGTCCAGATGAGCTGTACCCAGATAGCAGTCATTTCTCCTTGCTTATCTGAGGCTGGGAGCTGGACAACTGTCACCTCTCTCCATCTCCTTTCAGTGAAGACAGATTGCTCTCATCAGCCTTTCCATTCTGAATTCTTCTCCTCTGACCTGCATCTCTTCAGTCCCATCCTGGCAATAGGAACAAAGGTGTTAAATTCTCTTCTATCCGTAGAAATGCTGTAGTGAGGTCAGAGTCACAGTGTTTTGCCTGAGAGTTCTTCTCCCCTCAGTTGTGTTTATCCAAGTGGGACAAAACCATTCACGTACAACACGACTTTTCTTTCTCTTTGGGTAATCATCCACCGTGCACTTTGCTTCAGCGAGCCTTCCATTGACTTCTTTTTAATTCTACTCCCAGTAAGTAGAGAAGGGGGCCAGGACATTTTTTCCAAAAAGAAGCAGGGTAAAGGGTCACTGTTACCTGGAGCATAGAGACTCAAGATGAGACAGGGCTTTGGTGATGTAAGTTGAGAGCAAAAGGGAGGACTTTGAAAGGTGAACCTTAGGGAAACGAGCTGGTCATTGAAAACTAAATTGCCAAACTTGCCTCCAGTGAACAAATGCACCTGCCATTCGTACTGCAGCCAATTTACTGCTTCTACTTTTATCTCTCTCACACAGCAGGCTCCAAACTCTCAGAGGTTTTCCTGTGTCTCTCTTTGAGATGCCCAAACCAGCAGGAATGTTAGATAGAGGCGTCTGTGTGTGCATTTTATACCCAGCTTCTCTCCCACTCATTACATTGAAATAAATTGAGACAATAATATTCACAAGAGAAGTAAAGTACTGAGGAGCAACAGCTCTTCCTCCAAACTCTAATGCTCCTGGAAACAGTCCAGCTTTTCCAGACGGTGCATGGCACTTCCATGAAATGCAGGCACTGGAGCCTAGCCACCAGGGGAGAGATGCTCTGTGCTGTGAACACTTAGGTGTGAAGTAATGCTTTTAAACCTGTTCTCAGAGAATGAATAATAGCTTCTGGAGAATTACTTCATTTGAAGGATAAAATTTTGTAAGCAAGGTCTCAGCCCCAAAATATTTTTTTCCATGTGAGGAAATGTTTGATAATGAATGATCATCAAGTGACTATTTTTAATTGCCTAAACAGGAGGGAGAAACACTATCTTTCCATAAAAAGAATTCAGAATGACAAATGTAGATTTGCTTATTTGAAAACATCCGGTTCCATCATTTCCAAAAGATTTAATTATTTCAACATGTATTGTTGAGCTTTCACAATAGCTTACATAGCTCAGTCCCAAAAGATGCTTTCAGCTACAGACTTCTAATTCTCTATGCCTGTGGTTCTCTGAAGACACCTCTATATGTTTAAATATAGGCTATTTCGAACACTGGCAGGGAAGAAAGAAAGACCTTGGAACTGCATCAAATGTAGTTTTTTTCCCTCTCTCTCATGAAAACCTAAAGTAAATGTTATGCAAAATATTCTAATGCTGCCTTAAGGTTGGTATTTTAATTGCACAAAAGAGAAATTATTCAATTATAGTTTCCTAATCAACCATAACTCTTACCCAATATAAAGGAAGATCTCAGTCTTTAGTCTTATGATATAGAGAAAAGGACAAACATGCAGGCAATATTCTATTCTGCTACACTTCCTGGACTTTCTGACTTACACTTCCCTGCCTTTCTTCAGGCCTATCGAATGAATAGCCTTCAGGTAAAAGTGTTGAGTGACTATAGTACAGATATATATCCCAGAGAAGGGGAGCCCAGCTTTGATTCATTTGCAAGCAAAGGAATTAGAAATAGAAAGAAAGTATTCAAGGCATTCTATTGTTCAAGAAATAAATAAATACTGTTTAGATGCTTTCATTTACCCTACAAAAATATCGCTGATTAAAGTAAGTAGAAGTTGCTGATTACCCATTACCTCCCAAAAGCATATTTCCAGAGAGAATTCTTTGGGACTTCACTGATTCATTCATTCATTTTTTTTTCTTCCTGTGCTCCAAAAGAATATTTTCAATTACTGACATTTCAATCGAGTGGCGCTAGTAAATTTAGATATCGGTGACATTTATTGTAAGAATTTCCTGCATTTCCTGCATCATGTTAAGTATTTCAATGCATTATCTTATTTAATACTTGTAAAATTATATTGGATAGGTTAATTTTCTCATTCTGCAGATGAGAATATTGAGCCAAAGAAAGAGTAAACAATTTCTTCAAGATTAAACAGCTAGTCAATGGAAGAACAAAAATTGAAGCCCAGTTCTGAAGCCCAGTGTCTAGCCACTGAACTATACCCTATAAATACATATTGAAAGAGATAGTCCCCATCCTCCTATATCTTCAGGCATCCTTCGCACAAAACATTTATCACATTCACACCTTTGATCCTAGACCCCTGACCTCCTATATTCGTGGAGATAGGGAAGCATTACCATGGGTCTGTGGGGACCTGGCTCAAGGGGAAGTCCTCCTGGTTGATTTCTGAAGCCTTCTTTTTCATAGAGTAAGCTTATAGCACTAAGGTTGAGTACAATCTTATAAGATAAGTCATTACCAATGTATATATATATACTCTAAAGGTCAATCCCTAAGTCCCTAATTGATATTAAAGCATGTGCTAGACCAAGAATAACTACACGGTCATGGGACATATTCTGCATCCCCACATAAAAGCCAGTCTTTTTAACATATAATTCTGACTCAATTTTTCTTCCTTTTGTGCTTTTTGGAAAAAAAAGATTACCTAAAAAAAAATGTGCTAAGCATATACACCCAATATACTTTCCCTAAATGATTTAGTTAATCCTTGTATCTGTCCTAGAATCTAGAAAATTGGCATATGTTATTTTTATCCTTTTAAAGATAAAGACTTTGAGGTATGGAGAGATTTTTTAGCATGAAGGAGCCCCACTGAGAGTCAGAGGAAGTGTGGGACTCACAATCTAGGTCTCCTGAAGTCTTGCATTTAGTGAACGAGGCTGCTTTTAGATAACTCTGTTTACTTATGTGGGTCAGATCTTATTTTCTATTCAGAGTCACACATTTTCAGTTTGTCCCCTCACTATTATCCTGAAATTCTCCCTGGTTAGCCTTAAAAATAACTCCTGTACTAGAACTATGTTCAGTGAAATCCCTTTATGTTTTTTCTTATGAATAAATGATTGTATAATAACAAGATTTGCAAAATGCCTAATATAGAACTGTTTCACTATGGGAAAGCTGAGGATACACTCAACCTGTGTTAGAAACCTTATTTGTTCTGATAAAATATAATGTTATATTTCAATGAGGGAAACTAATACAGAGGTCCCTGAGTCCTTGCATTGATTATGTAACATAATTCTTGAGACATTTGTCTTCCTCCTCTAGCTAGGGGGAGAAAGAAAAAAAGAAAAGAACCCTGCAGGTACTTTGGATACCAAAACAGAGAGAAAGCCAAAAATATAATCCAGGACTTATTTATTCTAACAGCTGTGCTATTTACTAGCAAACATATGCAAATACAGAGAAACTTGGTTATAGTACCTGGACTACAAAATAAGAATTTTTAGTACAATATTCCCTCAAATAATTTCTAGAAATATATGATACTGTTTCATTATCTCCATAGTTGTGAGCAGATCTTGTGACTCTCTTGATGAGAAATGCCATTTTGCTAATCCAAATAATATTCTTTTACACTCTCTTTGTTCGGATTTTACAGAGTACTTGCTTTCACAGTATGCATCTTATATATAAAATTATAAAGTTCCAACTTGAGAATGCCAAATTTGCCAGATATGTGACTTATAGCTAAGGGGTCTGGAAGCAGCCACTTGCAGGTTCTTAGCACCAAAGTTTTGTAATCAGGGGTAGGCATGCAGGTAGAAAATGACTCACAGGTGGAAAATACAAAAGTGTGGTACAAGATTAGGCAGAGACATCAATTTCTGACTCAGAACTATGGCTTTAGTATCACAGAGTAGCGGAGAAGTTCCTATGCTTTTTATAAGGAGATGGACAATGTCAGGCAGGAGGCTACAGTTGGTCTGCAAGTAAAAAAGAAATGGATGAATAGACTGGAAAATTAATTGAGTACTCAACAACAGCCAGTCAAAGTCTCCATTGAATGGAGGAGATTTCCATTCAATGGTCTTAATCATGAAACATGAAGGACCTTGAGAGAATGTCATACCAAGTTTCCAACATTCAGGCCAGTATACTTCTAAACAGAAGTTGTATAGTTTGCTCGTCTTAATGATGCTTTAGTCAGAGTAATAAATGTTAGAGGCTTTCTTGCTCATGAAGTTCAATCTGGGTTAGACGGCCCTCTGTCATGCAGCAGTGATGCCATCTGGATCACCTATCCTCCACAGTTGCCATGACAAGGTAGGAAAGGGCTGGGGGGACACACTGGCTTTTTAAAGTACCAGGCCTACATGTGGCTTCCCTCATCTTGCCCAACATTTTCTTGGCCAGAGCCCAGGTAGATGGTCCCAAATGAACCCCAAGATGTTGGGGAATGAAGAGATGCACATAGATACTTGGTGAGCACTAACAGCCTTCTCTACAACTTCCAGTGGTATAGTAGACAGTACATTGGGAATATCATTCTGCAGAGCATTGGAAGTTAAGAGCACACTCATTCATTCCTCCAGGAAGCAGATGGAATGAAGGGCGAGGTCCATGATCGCCGGGCAGAGTACAAACAGGACTAATGTAAGAAATGTCTGGGCAGACAGCTAGCTTAGAAGCCAAGGATCAAATGTTAATGTGCTTGTCTTTGGTTTTGCATTGACTTGAGAATATGTGGCATTTGAAATATTTTAATGAAGGATGTTAAACAAAAGAGGCCATATCTGCATTTGGGAAATCCACATATCTGTGTAAAGTGTCACTCTTTTATTTTCCCACCATTTTTTCCTTTTCTTGATTAATTATTATCATTTCAGTTGAGTAATTTGAAGTTTCCTTTAGTGTAAGTGAAATGTTCCTATTACTCCCATTAGGACCTATAAGCTAAGATGTCCTTTGAGTCAAATGATTTATCTTTTGATTGAATGAGAGAGCCAGGTTATAAAGATTTTAATGTGTGAATGCTGGGTTCAAATGTCAGGAATAGCCATAGCACATAACAATTACACATGTGAATGTCCTAATTCCGAACAATGTTGTTAATTGTCAGCATAGCATATTTCTGTTTGGTTGATAATTTTTCTTTTTTATAATGTTTTAAGATACTTTTAAAAATATCTATAATAATTTATTCTACTTTGTAATTAGACTTAGCGATTAAAATCTTGCTCACTTACATAACTGTTTTCCCTTAAATGGATAGTGCCAACTGGCTTAGAGCTGAAACCTGCTCTGGTTCCCAAAGCTATCAGACAGGCCAGCATAAAGCACAGCCTAATGTCTTGTGGAGCTTCATCAAAAGTTAACAGAGGAGAGAGGTTTTACATTCTTTTATATTTCTTTGGTAAAACTATATATATGTTAAATATATTGCAGAAGATTTTCTTTTGAATTTAAACTTTAGCTACTCTGGGCATACATTCAATTTACGTGACACAGAAAGAGGCTGATATTATGTTCTCTCACACAGCCTCAAATCATTAGAGGAAGAGAAAATAGCTAAGAATCTGCAGTTTGGAGTTGAGCCACTCGGGGTCTTTTACCATCAGGAGAAATGCGATGGCTGCATAATTAATGGAAAAGCATTAGCAAAAGGCTAAGAAAGCAAAGAAACCACAAGTGGCCCTGAGTATTGTTTCTATGTAATTTTACACATGGTATTGAAGATTCGGTAAGTTATTCATTCTCTCCTGTATCACACAGTTAATGAGAAGCCGTATCAAGTTAGGCACTGTGCTTTCACACTGGTGTAACAGGGTATGAGTAAGTCCGACCCATGGAAATAAAAGACCTAATGGCCAAAGTTTCTTGGGGCCACGTTGACTTGCCTGATGCAGAAGGAGGGTGGGTAGAGTCACAGACAGAGGGAGTGGTGTGCCCTTTCCATATGGACTGAAAAGGAAGAGACGTGGGCTACAAATCAAGACAACTCCTGGTGGCCAACCAGGCCTGGTTCTCAGTCCATCTGGAGCTGTTTGGAATCAATAAAAGCACAGGGATCCTGCTGACTACTGCAGCATGCATCTTTCCCTTGTACAGTCTGTGCCTTATTGAGAACAAAGGAGTCGTCCTGTCGGGTGCCTTTACTGACTGTGCCAATGTGCATCCAATTGCATGACCATGACTACCTGGGCCTAATTCTTGCTTTGTAACTTGCCTCATTTGCTTCCGACAGAACATAGGCAATGGGCAGAGACTCTGGGTGCTCACTTTCCTCCTCTAATCCTCAGTTTCCATGGAGTTTCTATAGAAACCCAAATGCATTTTCTATAGAGTTCCATTTCAGGCCCAGTGGAAAAGCTACTACCCCTGCTGGCCTCCAGGACAATACCAAAGACAGAGCTGATGCAGAGCCATGCAAGAGAAAGTCCTGCTTGCTTCTCTTGTTCAAGAGCTGCGGATTCTGACCTGTTCTCATTCGTGACTATGTCATCTTCTCCCCGTCTCCAACCCTATTTTCCCAGCAGTCAGTTTTTTTCAATTTGAACCCAGAGTTCCAGTGGCAGGTGAAGCCATCTCTTGTTGGAAGGAAGGGTCAGTGGACACATCGTGTCGTATAAGCACGCGCATTGTGAGATGGATACAAACACAGTCACGGAGGGTTACGGCTGCCTGGAAATCATTCGCTAGAGTGCTCAGCCCGCAGCATGTTACCGAGAGACTGCTTTTTGCGAGAATTGATCGGCTCTCCTAAACACAGGTGTTGTGCATGTTTATGTGTAAGACTGGGAGCCAGGAGGGGGAGGTTTTGATAGGCAGTGTTTCTCTAGGACGTAGAGGCTTGAATAAAACATCATGGCAGGGTGTACAAGCTAGAGAAGAGAAATCTTTGACATTTTCTCCATAACACGCCTAGGGCTCTGAACAAACAGGTGGAACCTGAGGCCCCTCCATGTCTAACTTCACATTTAGCTCAAGATTAATGAGATACTCACCCCATTTGGGATTTACTTGTGGAAGCAGAGATGGAGCATTCCTTCTCACCACCACCACTGCTCTTGAGTTTTAAAAAGAGAAGGAGAGAAATACCATTTCACATTGGCAAAATTGCGGAAAAGGAAACAAGATACAGGTGGTAAATTGGCCTGCAGAAATGGATCTGAGTTTCCCTTGCAAAATTGTTCAAGCTTTTCAAGTTATGGTGATGAACATTATCACCATTATTTAGAAAAAACACCTCAAAACCAGAAGGTCAAATTCTTAACAATGTAATATTGGAACTGAATAATGCAGAAAAAAACTAACTTCACTCAACCGAACTCTGACAGCCTCCTCACAAGCAGTAACATTGCCATCTCTGTGTTCAACACGATTATTCCCCCACCCAGACTTTCGTATCTTTTCTTGTGCCTGGTTATCTCGTCAGCTGTTTAATTCAATCAATATGGCGACATCTCATGTGTCAGCGGTAGGTAATTTTGTTTGTGAAATATCAAAGCATTCCTTGGAGCTTCTTGACACAATCAAAAGAACCGGTTATGAACTTAGCACTGTCACTCTCTAACTTTGTGACTTTAGCCAAGAGAATGAACCTCACTTAGTCCGTTACCAACCAATACAAGGGTGAGAGGTGGTGGTAATAATACCTGTCTGAGCTATCACACTGTGTCAAAACATTACCGATACCCTGTAAATACATATGACCATTATGTATCCATAAAAATTACAAATAAAAAAATTAAAATAAAAAATATGGCAAGGCATATACTGCTGTTTTGTAAGCTGTATAATGTTTTGTTACCTTAGATCTTATTATCATTAATATTTTTTATTATTACTTCTCACCTTTCTACTTGCTTGTGCCTTCTTTCATTAATGTTCATTTGCCCCTCCAACAGACGGCAAGCAAAGATAAAAAGGAAAGCATCTCATTTTAATCAATTTGAAGTTTTGTTTTGTTTTGTTTTGTTTTGTTTTTTATTTCCCCCTGTTCCAAACGTTGCACAACCTTATTTACCTCTCTGGAATTTTCAAACCTACTTACGATGGCAGAAAATATTCTATCTCTCCTAGCTATATTTAACCTTTGCAACAACTATTGTGTTTTCTATCACTATGCATAATTTTTGAAAAATTATACTTGGCATGAATGTATTAATTAAGTCACAATGGTAACACTATTTGTTTAGAAGGAAATAATGTGAATGTTCCACATTCTGTTTAAAATGGGTCCTGGTAAGCTTTGAATAGGGGCAATGCAAAGAAAGAAATTCTAAAACCGCCTGTCAATCTTATTCTTTTTTCTAAATATTCTATCTTATGGACCCTTGAGCAGTGGCAGGAAACAACTTTTATTATTTTCATTGTATTCTGGACATGCTTTAGTTCACCCTAGTTGGTTTCTATTAGAATCCACCTTTTTCCCTACATGCAAAGAACACCATATGCCTTAAGCAACTAAAAAAAAATTTGGCTAGTAATGTGGGCATGAAATCATTAAATGTAAGAGATTCTTACAAGCACCAGAGTTATCTCTACATATTTCTGATTCTCAAAATGAAATGAAAGATGAGATGATCAGTAAGCCATGGTGAAAGTGTTAGAGTAACGATTTTTATTATTTTCCTCATAACCTCTTACTGGCATTTCTGTTGAGACAATAAAAATTGGTTGATCTAGGTCATAATTGTTATTGTTTCATCACCACTCATCTCTGTCCATGCCCAGCACGGGGCCTTTGGGGCTCAGTAAATGTTGCTGGTTTGTGTTATTCTTAAGCATAGTAGATAAGAGATTGGTCTCTGAACCCTTGATACTTCTATTTTCTATTGATACGAGTCCTTTCTCTCTGATTTAAAATCTTCTTTGCTTTTGATATAAAGACTTAGCTTTTATTATATTCTCTTAATAGCTAAAAGAATTGATCCACAGGATATAGATAATATTTTTTTTCTCACATTAAATTTTTTTTTAGGAAAATTAGTGGAGCAAAGAAAAAATATATTTTGGTTGCCCATAAACTATTTTGTAGTTTTTAAGGATATGTCATGGTTTAGGGCTAAATCTTATGGGCTTCTCCTGGAATGAGGAGTGCATTTTTAATAGATGCCAGGAATGCAACCTGAATTTTCATCTACTCTAAGAATTATACAAAGCAACTCCCTTTAACATAGAAAAATATATTTTTTAGAGTACAAAGTAAGGGAAAGATATATTTTTCTCTTCTCGGATAAAGTCTCAGGGTTCCACTTCTCAGACCTTGGAATTCACCCGGTTACTATTTGCCACCCGCCCAAGGTAGTTTGATATTTTTGAGCTTCCCTCTGTTTCATACCCATGTTTCTGCCAAATAAAACCATCTGCTCTGGTTGGACAGTATCTAAAGCCTATTCTGTAAGTACCAGAAATGAGAAAAATATTTCGCCTAGGTAAGGGGAAGAATGTCGTTTCACTTCTCCCATCTAGTTAAATCAGCATCTGGATGCTGGGAATATGGGAGTACAAGATTTTGGAGAACTTGCTGACTTGCTGAGTAACAGTGAGCAGAGTCAGAATGGTTCTGTCTGGTATTTTTTTTAGCAAGGCAATGACCTGTCCATGGGAACCACCACATGACGTCCCACAGAGTGTACCTATTGCTGATGCAGCAATAATGGATGGCTTTAGCTGGCTGTGCATGCACATGTTGGTGCCTGGATAATTAGCCCCCTTTCTAAACTATCCCACTTGCTTAGATTCTGAGGTGATTCTGAATATTTAATAAATACAGAAAAATTTCAATTTAATACACTTCTGTTTAGGTAGAATAGGGCACTCTCAGTTTGCAGATATCTGTGCCACACATGTATCACCATAAGAACACATCCACCACTGGGTGATATATAAATGAACTATATAACATTTCTTTGTCCCATGGCTACTGTGTTTGAGTTATCTAGAGCAGTCTACTTCAAATTAACCCTCTTTTTGATGGTGGCAACTGTCTGAATGAGTCTCTAGGGATTGTTGTGCTGTAAATCTGACTTCCAGGGACAGTGCTTAGGACTCATAGCACTCATGTGAGAATATAGGACTCAAAGGCCCAAAAGAGTACATTTCCCAGCTTACACCTTTAGCCATCACAGTAAAATGTCAGCTACATCTCAGGGGACAATGGTAAGTGAGGCTTTAGGCACTAACTTTTAGTTACATGTGCAATTCCGAAACTGCTCCTGTTTGATTAAAAGAGAATTAAAAGAAGATGACTTTTTCTTGACTATAATGTTTTAGTATTTCATTTTTATTGGCTTCCCTGCTTCAATTTCACTGGCTTTACTACATTACCACACATGGCACCTAGCATTGCTTTGTTTTGTACATACATTTTATCTTTTCTTCTAAATGGCATATTATCCCTCTTACCTTAAGTTATTTGGTTCATCATTTAATGCATGCATAAGTGCAGCATTTATAATCACTTCTGGCAGGGAAATTTGAGTAACTAATACTTATAATGAGTTTTCTCTACCCTCAGCTTCACCTGACACTCTAAGAATGTATAGTTTCCATATTTCCCCTACTCGCCCATGAAATTTGTGTCTAAATGAAATCATGTTCCTGTAGAACGTGATTCACATACCTGCTTCAGAGGCTGATGTTTCTTGTTTTGTAAATGAATCCTAATAGGAGTGGGAACTAATGCTAGTGGAAAAGAAATTATCACTGCTAGTTGTTTTATTCTACTGCAAGGTCTAAGGCTTCAGAGACTCAAATTACAGTCACAAAACACCTGGCAACATCTGTTGTTTACAAGGACGACAAATTAAAGAAGACCTCTTTTTTACTGAGAAATTACAAATTATGTAATGGTTAGCTAAGTTCCTAAAAATTTTGGTGAAATTTATTTCACTCATGATTTTACAGTGTCACATCTTCATGTCACTTTTTACTCTAGGTATAAAATGTCTAGCCATTGACTAAATGACTGAACATATTAGCATAGCTCTGCCCATTAGTAGATAAACACTCAATACATATCTTTGGGGTGATTTATTGTTAATGCCACAATTAATGATTAATTATATAGTAGCTACCTACACCTTTTGGCTATGACAGAGTCTGCAAAAATATAACCAGAATGTCATTAGCCATAGAAATGCATACACTCTTTTACCATGTCATCTTAGGCGAAGTTAAACTTCTTTATTAGCTAGTTTTAGTATGCAGTAAATGATAGCTGTATTTGTAGAATCTCTTACAGTTTACAGGTCAAGTTCACATACAATAATACCTTGTTTGACCCTAATATCAATCCTGTGATATTGCCTAATATCAACTTTGTATATTACCTCCAACTGCCAGATGAGGAACCTGAGGTTCAGAGAGATTTAAATAATTTGTTATTAGTTTATTCATTTATTCATTCAAAATCAGGTAAGCACCTACAGCATACCTGATGAAGAGGATTCAAAAGCAAATATCAGAGAATATTCTGTTGCAGTTTGAGCTAGTGGCCAGGAAAGATCAAAATCTCCTGGCTCTCAATCTAGTACATTTCCCAGTCCTGTCATCTATCCTGGAAACTCCCACAGCATGCAGCAAAACATGCTTTAGTGGCATTTTCAGAAGCAAAATGCCAGGCTGGATGGATGTTTGATGTTTCACAAGATGGCATTTATATGTTATATTGTATATTTTTATTCTTATTGTTGAATCCTGGGAATATGCTTATTAAAGGCAAATACTCCTCAAGAAACATCCTGTAGATTTTTGAACCCAATTCTTATACAGACACGTTATACTGTTTCATAACCTGTTGCATATGCAAATGATAGGGCTTAAGCTTTTCTAGCCGTACCAAAGAAAAGTTAGAAATTACAGAGTTGATAGTGTTTTTAACACCCCACCATCACCACACACACAGTTATACATACACCTTGCCCCAACTTTGAATGAACAATAACTAATGAGACTAATTTGTTGTTAATTTGCACCATTAGGAATGACATTTTGAATTTAATACAAATAATAACTTCTAATTATTTGAGGTTAGGGAAATAAGCCAAATGACCACTTTTTTCTCCTATTCTGGAACTGATTATTTTCTTTCTGTTGGTTGGTCATTTAGGGACTCAGGCATTAAAATATTCACAACTAAAATTAAATGGTTTTGTAGACCTAGAGTTATTTTAAAGCAACCGTATCAACAGATAAAAATCAATGATAAGCATGCAACTAAGTGGTTATGTGGAAGCCAAAGTATTAGCTAGGCAGAGATGACAACAATTTACCTCTATGGAAAAGCCCTTCTTCAAATTTTCTCCTTATTGTGACTGCCTCTCAGTTTGTAACAATTAGGTTTCTTTTTTCTTTTTTTCTTTTTTTTGGTTTAAGCAACAGAAATTGGCTAATTTGGTGTAAAAAGCGGGTGATTTAGTTCGCAGAATCAAAGGAAAAAAACAGAACAACCTCACCTTGAAAAGTGCATAAGTCACACATCTCTAGAGATCCAGGTTACAGATACTAGTGAAGAATAATAGTCCTTTCAGATCCTTACATTTCATGATGTGTACCCACTAACTATTGCTGCTGAACAAACCACTCCAAAATTCATGGGTATGAAATAATAGTTATTTTTTATTTCTTACAAATGTACAAATCAGCTGATTTAGGCTGAATTTCACTAGAGATGACTCTGCTCTTAGAGTTGCCAGATTTACCAAATAGAAATATAGGATGCTCAGTTAAATTTTAATTTTAAGTAAACAACAAATAATTTTTATTATAAGTGTATCTCATGCAATATTTGGTACATACTCATACTAAAAAGTATTTGTTGTCTGTCTGAAATTCACATTTACCTGAGCACCCTGTATCTTGTCAGACAATTGTATGTGCCGTCTCCCATCCTCCTTCTCCTGGGCCAATAGGCACAGCTGAGCATGTTCTTCTCATGGCAGTGGCAGAGGCACAACTCTGTTTGTGTTCCATATGCTGACATGCTATTAGCAAAAGCAAGTAACATGGTCCAGGGATGAAGAACTATGCGTCACCAGCTGGAGGAAGGCACAGACATGGCAACGGATGTATTATAGATAATATAGGGAGGAGTGTAGGGTTGGGGCTATTGACACAGTCTGCCACAGATTGAATCAGTTTCATTATCTCTTGAGTCATTCCTTATAAAAACTAAGTTCCAAGGGGTTGGGGGAGAAAGTCTGAATGATCCAGCTTAGGTATGCACGAACTCCTTGGCCAAGGGAAAATGGGTCACTTGATTGATAGTGTCAACAAACTGTGGGTGAGTAGCAGTTTACACAGAGGAAAGCTAGGGTGTCTTATCAGAAGAAAGAAGCTTGGTTCTGGGCAGATAGAGCAATACCTGTCTATTCCACTTATGTCCTTGACTTTGCTTGCATTGCCACTTTTTTGCCATACATAATAGATGCTAGTCTTATACAAAAGAAGAGGGAATGAGTTGGAACCTAGAGAACTGAACAGATATGTACAGGCAACTCTAGGTTCACAAAAGTCAGGACAGACCCTGGACATCTGGTAGAGAAGGTGGGTAAAGGAATTACAAAAACAGTGAGGAGGGACAGAAAAACATCAGTGGCAGTGCCAGACGAACTGTGTCATGATCTTATAAGGCTGCTTCATTGCACAGCTGAAGGAATCCGCATATTTAAGTGTACCTAGATTTTAGCATTATTTGGAAGCCACCGTTAAATGTGCATTGAATAGAAAAACATGTACATTTCTTTAACACAGACTGAGTGTATTTCAATGAAAGAATATCACTTATTTAATAATTCAGATTTTAACATTAACACAAAATAGTGCTGTCTCCAAAAATAATTAATGACATATTTTAAAAATATATTGGTAATATTAGTTGGCATGGTAAGTAAGCTTTATATTTACATGTTTCCCAGAAATACTGGGCTTGCCAGGTTGGCAGCATTTTATAGGGTGAGTCTGAAAACCAAAATAGTGGATGCATTTTATATCATTCAACAAATAGTATTGGGGAAACTGACTAAAAAATTATTGGGGGATCCCTGATTATCTCTCATACCATAAGTAAGTTCCAGGTGATTTAAAGAGTTTGATATGAAAAAATGAAACAATGTAAAAAAAGAAAAAATAGAAATAAGTAAGTATTTAACTGATCTTTTGTTGGAAAAGTACCATCCATGCACAAAAGCAATAGAAGAAATAACAAAAGAAAGATCAGTAGATATAGTAACAAGGAAGTTTTAAATTTCAGTAAAATCAAAATAATCATAAACAAAATTAAAAACCAAGAAATACATTGGGGAAATTGCAACATAACAACAGAAGGTCAATTCCTTATAGTATAAGTAGCTCTCATTAGTCAATAAGAAAAACAAAATAATCCAAGCAAATTGGAGAGATCACTGAAACTGAATATGTTGAAAACCTCAACTGAATAGTTCAGGGCATTGCATGTAGGAAAATATAATAAATCACACGCTCTGAATAAGAACTGTTAGGGATAGTCCAGAAAGAAACACACTACTCAAAGTACTGAGATGACCCGAGGATTGAGCATAAATCAATATTACAGAGATTTTGAAAAATAAACAACATGTGTTTGCTGATTCAAATAAGATTATTATGTTAAACGGTACTTTCTGGGCAGTCATTTTTACTAAGAATTAAACTTAAAAAAAACCAAAATTATTATTTCCACCACTTTCGCAGAAGTGAATATGATCTAGAGGAAGAGTAAAGCTTGTGAAATATACAAATCATAGATTTTGGTCCTAGCTCTATTAAATCGCTATGCAATTTTTACTCATTTTTGTCCCCTATGTCTGCATGTGTAAAATGGTAGAAATAATAACAGTAACACCTTTTACTTCCCAGAATTTTTATATTTTATGAGGTAATAGAATAAAACCTTTGAATTGCCACCTCGATGTTATCAGTGATGATATAAATTTTAATTCTATGAATTGCTGTCTCTCTCTCTCCTCTCATAGAAAAGAAACAGAAAAGTTAAAACTCAGAAAAATCTGTAATTAAGGAGGTTAGACACCAAGTTCTTCTTGTTTCCAATGTTCTTGAAATAAATGAACACTTCTCTGCACCATGGTTAGTTTTTTTCATTAAGAGTCAAAGAAGTTGATAGTGAAATAGGTGATTAAAGGTGTAGCTAAAGAAATGTTGATAAAAGCTGTATTTTAGTGGTTGAAAATAAAAGCTTACTCCTTTCTGTCAAAAATTCAGTGAGATACCGTCTTTGAGTGGAGTAAAGAATTCGGAAAACCTAAGTAAATTTTTCCAAACACCATACTCTGTGAGATTCAGTGGTTCAGAAAACAAAGGCCCTGACATCCGCCTCTTACAGTTCAGTGCAAGCACAGGTAACGCAGTTAGGGCTCAGTGCTGCCGTGCTGAAATGCAGGGCACAAGGTGAGAACACAGCGGGGCGCATCCCTGGACATGGTGTCAGGAGCAGGGTGGGAGTCAGGGCTGGGAACAACAGGAAAGTCGTCCTGGAAACAATAAGAAGACAGGCGGTAAGAAGGAGGTAGCGTGGGAGGAGGATGAGGGATAAAAACTTACCTATCAGGTACAATGTACACTGTTCTGGTGATGGGCACACTAACAGCCTTGACTTAGCATTACTCAATTCATCCATGTAACAAGAACTTTTGTACCCTCTAATATTTTGAAATAAGAATTATACGAAAAAAAAAGGCTGGGCGCCATGGCTCACGCCTGTTATCCTTGCACTCTTGGAGGCCAAGGCAGGTGGATTGTTTGAGCTCAGGAGTTCCAGACCAGTCTGAGCAAAAGCGAGACCCCGTCTCTACCAAAAATAGAAAGAAATTAATTGGACAGCTAAAAATATATAGAAAAAATTAGCCAGGCATGGTGGCACATGCCTGTAGTCGCCGCTACTCGGGAGGCTGAGGCAGTAGGATTGCTTGAGCCCAGGAGCTTGAGGTTGCTGTGAGCTAGGCTGACGCCATGGCACTCACTCTAGCCAGGGCAACAGAGCAAGACTCTGTCTCAAAAAAAAAAAAAAAAAAAAAATCAAGAGCCAGATTCAGCCTATAGTCCTTCAATTATCAGTCTCTGCATTATACAAGCATAGCGTAGGAATTCACATTTTGGATATACAATACATTTCATGTAGACCTTGTGAAATACAAGTGTCTTGAAAAGATTAAATATTAAATTCTTAAAACCTTTTTTTTAAATTATAACCCTCTAGGGCATTGGTTCTTAGGGAGGGGTCATTTTGTCCCCCTAGAGGATATTTTGCAATGTCTGGAAACATTTTTGGTAGTCACAACTAGGGAGTCAAGGGAATATGTGATGGCACATTAGATGAGAAGTCAGAAGATTTGGGATTTAATCCCAGTGCTTCTAATGCCCCTTTCCTGTGCATTATCCTCTGCCAGCTGCAATCGAAGACTCTTTGAGACTTGCCCTGTGTTCCTCATTATTCCCCCCTCCACACTGCCTATTGCCAGAGCCCCGGGCTGCTCCATGACAGCTTTCTGCTTTGCTGCAGTGCTTCCCAGCAACCACTGTCTCTGTCCCTTTCTTCATCAGTTTGGCAGCCTCTGTGGAGGTCATTCATTTTACTTGAATTGGAACTTCGCAGAAAGAACTGTGACAAGGTTCCCGCTGACGTCAATTTTTAAAAGCCGTGACCCCCATCTCTTGTTTTAAGCATCGGAGAACTCCAGTTCATGATATGTGGCTTCGTATACAGCCGAATTCTGTGATGGTTGGGAAATTCTACTCTCATTCCTTAGAAATTCAATCATTTATTCTGTTTTTGAATGCATGAGGATAGACAACTGACGATATTTCGCAAACGAATTCTCTTCCGTTTCTGGATCTGCTTTTTGGCAAGATGGCTCAGATTGTGTGTCCCAGGCTGCGTCCTCTGCTGCCATCTCGTGGCCTCTTGGCTGACCGCGTGGGAGGTCTCATAAAGCGCCTTCCCCCAAGGTAATGGCGTTTGCCAGTGGCTTAGGTGGGGAAAGAATCTCCTCCACGCTGTGGGCGCTCCCCAAATCCTTCCCCTGCCACAGGTCCCCGAGGGCAGCAGCACATGCGGCAGGGGGGGAAACCTGGGTCTTACGATGAGGCAGGAGCCGCGGGGCCCCTCCTGGTCGTCTGCACCCCCTTGGGCCTCGTTGTCTGTTATGCAATCCTGGCCGCCAGCCACAGAAATCAGTGAACTCAACTGCCCAGGAGTAATTGGAGCTGACCTGGCCTGCTTGGCAAGGCTGATGAATGCAGCCACCTGGTGCTGGGATGCTCTTAATCTCAGTAAGAAATGAAGACTGCCCCGTCGGGTTTCTGGATTCTGTTTTCTTGTCTAGGCCCGTTTTTATGTTGCTCTGTGTCCATGCCCTTCATCTTGATGGGCCCAGCTGGTGCTGCCTCAAATTCGACTTCCTTGATGGTCTGAGCAGGACAGTGGCAGTGATGTGATCACGTGTTTCCTATAATTATGGCAGGATCTATGCACTGCAGTGATCGGAGGTCCATCTTCAGGGGACAGGGGAATATGGAAGACTGCCCTGAGCTTGGCTGCTGGTGACTGAGCAGTGACTTAGCACTGAAGGGAAGGCAGGAAAACATTTTTTCTTAGTGGTGCTTTCCTTTTTTTTCATTATAATAATGCTCATATATCTACAGTTAAAAACCTTCCAATTGGTACCGGAGTCCCCAGTTAGCCCCTCCCCTGACTCTCCCCAGCCCCGATAACCCCTAAGCCCAGCCTTCTCCAGAGAGAAAAAGGAGGAGGAGAGGCGGAGGAGTAAAAGGAAGAGGACTGCTTTTAGTGTGTGTTTTAACCTGCCTTCACCCTTATAATAATTCAAAAGGAAGGGCCTACTTGTATTAATATAATTTCCTAGGCCCTCAAGTGAGAGATAGCCATACTTAGAGGTAAATTGCTACTAAGCTGGCGTATGTTGCTTTTCCTTAAAATTCAGATGCTATTTACTTAATGGGACTCATCTTCTGTTTCTTTTATGTTTTTCCTTTTTTGCCTACTGTTTTTTTTCTTGCCATATTTCATTTACATTTTGTGTTGCATGTTTTTCTTGAATCCATTTATCATCTGAATCATTGGTTGATTTTTCTTATCAGAAACTTTTTGTATGTTCTGTCCAGACTTAAGGAATTTTCTTTATTGATTTTTGTCCATTTTCTCTTGCCGTTGTAAGGTTTTTGTGTTTAAAATGACTTTCCCCAAGTCCAAGCTGCCAAGACATTTAATTTGCTTTGCCTCTTTATCTTTTGAGTTCTCTTTGTGTATAAAGAAAATGCTTTGTGCCTACTCTTATTCTTTAGGTAAAATTAAAGTTATGGTATAGGAGAAACAGGATTTATGCCTTTATAAACCTCAAAGTAATTATGATGAAGAGAAATTGTTCTTTGTGAATCTAAGAAGTGAAACTGAGTCCAATGGTTACTTGTTATAGACAGGCCAATTTTAGAGCAAAAAAGAGAGGAAACCAAAGCCCTTTCCAAAGAGGAGCTGCTTTGAAATTGGGCTTTCAACCTCTGGATATGTTAAAGGTGTTCTGTACAATGAATTTTCTCATGCACTGATAGGTTATTGAAACAAATATTCAAATATTAGCTGAATGGTAGAATTAGATAACTTTTAATTTCTCTTCCAGCATTCAGATTCCATTGGTTTCTCAAGAGTGGCTATGTTTTTTAATTGACTCATCCATACTCCCCAATGTCTGACCCTGGGCAAAATTGTGGGCACTACTGATATTGGGCCAGATGATTCTTTGTTATGGAAGCCTGTTCTATACATTGTATTAATAGAATGCTGAGTAGCACCCTGGCCTCTACCCACTTGATGCCAGTAGCACCCCTCCCTCCAGCTGTGACACCCCAAAATATCTCTACACATTGCGAGATGTCCCCTGGGGAGCAAAATCACCCCTCCCTTGAAAAACAATGCCCTAGAACAGCAGTCCCCAACCTTTTTGGCACCAGAGGATGGGTTTCATGGAAGGGGGTGTGAGGAGGCAGAGTTCAGGTGGTGATGCGAGTGATGGGGAGTGGCTGTAAATACAGATGAAGCTTTGCTGGCTGGTCTACCGCTCACCTCCTGCTGTGCACCCTCCTCCTTCCTAGGTTTCATGGAAGACAATTTTTCCACAGATAGCAGGGTGGGCGGAGAGGTGTGAAGCTCTATGGCTGGGTCCTTAACAGTCCACAGACCAATACCAGGGGTTGAGAACTGCAGCCCTACAAGGACGTGACAAGAAAGATTTTAAGAACTTAATGTTTAACTTCTCAAGATTCTTGTATTTGAAGAGACTTACAAAGACTTAGAAGAACCAAACAGCATATCCAAAATCTGAATTCCTCTCCTAGTGTTTGCCGCCTACTCCCTTTTCTGAATTTCCAATTTTGTGTTATCACTCAGTCACAAGCTGAATGAATGACTTCTTTCCTTCATTTCCTCTAGCCAAATGCTCACTCCCATATTCTATAGAGTTTCCTCCTGCTCTTGAATCGTCCTCTTCTCCCACCACCATCATGAGCCTCCCAACTAGTTCCTATGCCTCCAGGCTTGTCCTCCTCAGACACACCTTTCACAGCCACGTAAAATGTGACCACTTGGCTTCCCTGCTTAAAAGCCCTTCTCTCCTCCCCATAACCCACAAGATCAAGTCCAACTCCCAAAATGGCACATTGACCTCTGTGCTCTAGCTCCTGCCTGCCCTACCAGTGTCATCTCTCATGTCCCCTCCCTTGCACTTCGTTATTCCATGACAGCAATTTCAGGAAGATGGTATTGATGTACAGCTTTGCAAAAAGCATTTTTTAAATTATTAATATGTGTGACAAACTCCTCCACCCTGTCCTTGAGCTTTATCCTCTCCCTCTCCCTCTTTTTTTTTCTTTTTGATTAGCCCAAGGATGATGATGATGACAGCACTGACTCAGTGATGAGCTGGGTAAAGGTCAGGGATGTTTGTCGTACACATTAGTGAAATGTCAAAAAAAAATTAGTGGGAAATCAAAGTCATATCATGTCAAAATAGCTGAGTCAAAAATTCTCACTTTGGCACATATAAAATATGTCTTACTTCCATGCCTATTCAAACTGCTATATCCAGTCCTAGCCCCATTCAGTCCCGAGTGTTGCTGACTGCTCCCTATCCTTCGAGAGTCTATCTGCTCAGTCTGCACCCACTTTGGGAAGCTTCTCTGGTCTCTCGCACCACCACCAGGATTATGGTCTTCAATACTCTCTTAGTGCTCTGTATACAGTTCTATACTTATAACATTTTTTGAAATTATCATTTATGTATTGACCTTTGAAGGAGGAGCGATGTTTTATTTATCTTTATAGCCCCAGAACGCAGCCAAGTAAATAGCATATAGGAAACATGTGATAAATGTTTGCTGAATGAATGAATAAATAGACTAAGTTGGAAGGAACCTGCTATGGTTTGAATGTATGTGTCCCTCCAAAATTCATATGTTGGAACTTAAATGCCAAGGTGATGGTATTAAAAGGTGGGGCCTTTTAGGAGGTTATTAGGTCCCTTTAGAACCTTTCAGATTAGTGCCCTTATAAAAAGGCTCAAGGGAGCTAGCTAGTCCCTTCTGCCATGCGAGGACACAATGTTCCTCCCCTCCGGAGTATGCAGCAATAAGGCACCATCTTGGGAAACAGAGATCAGGCCCTCACAAGCATCAAACCTGCTGGCTCCTTGATCCTGGAGATCAAACTGTGAGAAATTTCACTTGTTTATAAATTACCCAATCTCATGTATTTTGTTAAAGCAGCACAAACAGACTAAGACAGAAGGCACTCTACTCAACATAGAACAACACTTGGACAGTCATCTAGTCTCTGCTTAAATGTTGACAATAATAGTGCATCTGGAGAAATTACTCAAACAAGGCAGCTGGGGCCACAACAAATTTGTAATCTTAAACTGCAGCTAGATCCTAAAAGGTACACCATAATACACTATTAGGAGTTCATAATTTCCATAGCTGCTACTTCAAGTTATTATTTTTCTTTTTTTTTTTGAGACAGAGTCTCACTCTTTTGCCCAGGCTAGAGTGAGTGCCGTGTCGTCAGCCTAGCTCATAGCAACGTCACACTCCTGGGCTCAAGCGATCCTCCTGCCTCAGCCTCCCAAGTAGCTGGGACTACAGGCATGCGCCACCATACCTGGCTAATTTTTTCTATATATTTTTAGTTGTCCGATTAATTCCTTTCTATTTTTAGT
>CAUYSK010102320.1:0-20602 GCA_963575035.1 Avahi laniger
CACAGTTCCTGCCATTTGCAGTCTGGCTTACCAGTTTAAAATTGAGAGATGGACATAGACAGAAAAGGGGTGTAGGCTTAGACAATAGATACACGGGCAGAATTTGCATTCCGTGGTGGTGAGAAATGCAAGCTTGGTAAAGAGAGAAAGGCAAGGGCTTGGGAAACCGAGACCTGAGTTCAAATCCTACCTCTGCTATTTATTAGCTGTGTGACCTTGGGCAAGCTTCTCGGCCTCTCGAAACCTCAAATCCCCCGACTATAAAATGCAGACAGTAATATTCACTTAACAGGGATATTGTGAGGATTGGACCAGATATTTATAAAGTACTTAGTGGGGTGCCTGAAAACCTGCATCCCCAATCCTTCACAAGCAAAGGCAGAGGGAAAATTCAGTAGCCCAGACTCTGACCCTGGATGCTCTAAGCTGGTGTCCCTTGCAGGCCTCACTTATCCTTCTAGCTTGGGAAAGGCCTCGAACACCAAAAATGACCAGAATTTTGAGAAGAAAGGAAGGCGTGCAAAGAGGACGCCATGTGCTGGCTCATCTTGTGGCTCTTCAGAGCACTGGTGAGGAGTGGGTGTCGCCTACTGAGTCCTCTTTCCTTGATGGTCCTTCCAGCTTTGGCATGCACCCATTCCAGGCTCGTGGAGGTTCATTCCCACAGGACAATTGCTTCTGGGCTACTTCTCTGGGCTCTGTGCCAGGCAGACTCTGGCATTCAACCCAGTCAAAGCCGGAGCACAAAGAACTGAAGACAGGACAGGTGCCGCATATCAATGACGGGAGGGAGGTGGAAAACACTCTCTGCTCTGCTCGTCCGTGTAGACACTGGCTTGGCCCGTTGCAAGCCGGCTGGAGAGAGTTACGTAGGTAGACACATGCAGAGGATGGGCAGGCATCTGATGACCACGTCTGGTCAAGAACTTTCATCCACGGTAAAAAGAGAAGAGGTATGTGTGTCTGGGCAAATGTGACTGCAGCGTGTATATATGTGAACGTGTTTGTGGCGTGGTGTTTGAGGACGTGCTGTGTGTTGTGAGAATGGTGGGTGGTGTGAATGTGTGTGTGAGCCGCAGAGATCCAAGATGTAAACAGAAAGCAAAGATGCTGATGCCGTAAGCCACAGGCGAAAACCCTGCAGATGAGCGCTTTTAGCATGAACCTGTGCATGCTGCATGTATGTGTAATTGACATACGTGTTTGGTCTAGTGCTCTGTGTGTTTAAAAACACATATGAGTAGATGAGTTAGGGTTGTATGTATTTGCACATGAGCTTGTATGTGTAAGTGTCGGGTGTTGCTATGATCTGAAAGTTGATGTCCTCCAGAATTCATATGTTGAAACCTAATACTCAGTGTGATCACATTAAGAGACTTTCTCTGGGGAAGTGATTAAGTTACGAGGGCTCTGCTGTTATGAAGGGGACTAGTGCCCTTGTAAAAGAGGCTGCAAAAAGCTGCCTTGTCCCTTCTGCTGTCTGAGGACACAGCAAGAAGCCACCACCTTTGAAGGAGAGAACAAGCCTTCACCAGACACCAAATCTGTTGGCACCTTGATCGTGGACCTCCCGGACTCTAGAGCTGTGAGAACTAAATTTCTGTTGTTTATAGATTACCCAATCCAAAGTATTTTTGTTACAGCAGCCCGAATGAACTAAGGGAGGTGTGTTATGTGTGTATCTATGGAAATGTGCGTGCTTCTGGCCAGGGCTGGGGACAGGACACTAGCAGGAGTCAGTGATGGATTCCTGTCTTCTTAAAGGCCCACGATGCTGTCTCCCATGGTCTGTTGTAATTTATCCATTGTGAGTGAAATCCTCAAGGTCTAGGTAAATCAAATAAGGCCTTGACCCCTGACACTATACCCACTTGCCACTCAAATGCAAGCCACCCGGAGACACCTCTCCTGTTAGGCCCCAGCACCAGAGGACCCTCTGAACCAAAGGCTGAAGGATCCGAAAGACAGTCCGCCTCCCCTCATTCTGCCCGGCAAAGAAAATGTCCTGCAGCTGAAACCAGACGGTTCACACCAGCTCCGCTCTGAGCTCCGCAGAGCTGAGACGCAGACATCCCAGTTTCCCACCTGGGCCCTAAAGCGGCTGGTTGGAAGGCCCAGATAATTTTCTCACTACTTGTCATCTCCTGAAAGCTGCTTGCTCTAACAGGCCCCCCTGCTCTGGGGTTGACGTTCCTTCTTTGCTCATTTCTCTCTGCTTTTGTCTAACGAGGTGCAGGAGGCTGCTGAAACTGACAATAGAATTACCTGGGACTCTAGGTTCTGTCAATCTCCATTAAGAACCCAGGGAGAGAACAGTCAAAGCACTGGGACACCTTGGTGCTGTTATTGCATCGGGGTTCACCGCGAGAGCAAACAAACAACCTTCCCCAACAGATGCTCACCCTGGGCGGATGAGTCACCCTGGCTTCCAGCCCAGGCTGAAGCTTCCACCTCACCCCCCAACTCCGAGGGGCCCGAGCCCCGGGATAGGGGTGCACCTCACTGCTGGACACTGGGACATCAGCCAGGCTCACTCTTCCCCAGAAGACCTGCCTGAGGTTGGCTCAACAACCCTCCCCACTTTAATGACTTGTGGAAAGTGCAAAGCTCCCTTAGATTTCCGTGATGTTCTGGGCGACTTAACGTTCTCTTGACCACATCTGGTTTTGAGCTGCTGCTGAATTATTCGGTCCATGGAGCATCTCTCTGATCCCCCACCCTCCATGTGCTTTTCTCAGTTCCCACAATTTCAACCCATTGTGGAACTCAGTCTTTTTCCTTAATTGATGAAAAACATGACTCAAAGGTTAGTCTTTTCAACAATGGTGCTGGAACAATTGGACGAACATATGCCAAAATGAATCTCAACCTAAATCTCCCAACATACAAAAATTAACTCAAAATTAACTTTGAATGGATTATAGGGTCATTTTACATATGGATCATATGTAAAACATAAAACTATAAAACATCTAGAAGAAAGCATAGGAGAAAGTCTTTGGGACCTTGGTTAGACAGAGTTTTGGATGAAATACCAAATACATGATTGATAAAAGAAAAAAAGATAAATTACATATTATCAAAATTTAAAACTTTGCTCTGCAAATGACAATGATATTAATAGAATAAAAATACGAGCCACGGATGGGGAGAAAATATTTGCAAATCACATTTTTGACTAAGGACTTGTATCCACAATATATAAAAAGCCCTCAAAACTCAACAATAAGAAAACAAACACTCATTTAAAAAAACGGACAAAAGATTAGAACAAACAATTCTCCAAAGAAGATATAGGAATAAGAAGTAAGCAAATGAAAAGATGTTAAATATCATCAGTCATTAGAGAAGTGTTAAAACTACAATGAGATACCACTATAAATCTATTAGAATAGCAAATAAATAAATAAATATGACTGATAATACCAAGTGCTGGTGCAGTTGTGGGACAACCGGAACTCTCACTCATTGTTGATGGAAATACAAATGGTACAGCCATTTGGACAATGGTTTGGCAATTTGTTATAAAGTTAAATATATATCTACCATATGACCCTACAATCCCACTCTGCTATGCTCAAGAAAAGTGGAAGCTCATGTTCATATAAAAACCTGTACATAAATGCTTATAGCAGCTCTATTCATAATTACCAAAAACTGGAACAACCCAAATGTTCTTTAACTGGCAAATAGATAAACCCTGGTAGCTCCGTAGAGTGAAATACTACTCGGCAATAAAAAGGAACAAACTACTGCTTGACACAGCATGGATGAATCTTAAAGGCATTTTGCCAAGTGACAAAAGTCAGATCCAAAAGGATCTAAATATTGCATGATTCCACCTATATGACATTCGGGAAAAGGTATAACTGTAGGGACAAAAAACAGATCAGTGGTTGTCGGGGGCTAGGGGTGGGAGAGGGTCAGACCATGAAGAGGCAGGTCAAGGTCATTTTGGAGTAATAGAATTGTTCTTTATCATGAGTGTGGTGATAGATTCATGACTCTATGCTTCGTCAAGACCAATTGTACTGTATACCACAAAAAGTGAATTTTACTGTATGCAAATTTTAAAAAATTGACCAGAATGTTAGGGGAAACCCACATGGAATACAAACTAAGAAATAAGCCAAACTGTATTACCAATGAATCATAGAATTATACTGAAAGAGACAGAAAATAACCCAAGTAACTTTGGAAAACAATTTTGAGTGCGTAGACCAAACACAAGAACTGTCCACAAATACTGTACTCTGGTACGTAAATTTGCTTCTCACAGAGGTAGGGTTAGTAATTCTGAAACTACTTGACGTGGGTACATACCAGGGTTGAAGAACACGTAATTCCTATCAATTGCAGTAGGCATATTCTATAAATCACCGTAAACACTGAATTAGCGAATACAGAAGAATTGCTCCTAGAGGAAATACAGGGTTAGGGTCCTGCGAGCATCTGGTCACAACGTTTTTAGCAAACAGTCAATACATAACCTTATGTGCATTTCTGTTTAAAGGCACCTTATTTATTGCATATTGCTGATTCGCTGACACTGAGCTCACAGCCAGTGGCGCTCTTACTGACGCTTGAATGAAGCTTATCTAACCCAGGTGTTTCACTGTGAGACACATCACAGCCTTCTCGTGCTTACGAACGTTAGACAGCACTTCAGCACCACGCTTGGGGCTCATTTTAAATGGCAAAATCACCAACAAAAAACAAAACAAAACAAAAAAAGTAGAAAACGTGACACTAAATAGACCGCAAAGAGGACACAAATGTTTCTGAAGCCCTGGGCACATCTCCAAACGACCTCCAAAGTGCCACGAGTACTGATTTTGGGGTTACAAACGGATTTTGATTAGTAGGAGAATTTGCAAATAGAGAATCCGTGAATAAAGAGGATCAACTGTATACTGTGGATAAGGAGAGCCAGAGGAGGGGGACGAGATATCAACCCAACCATCTCCCTGAGGTCAGTGACATCTGAGGGCACTAGACTCTCTGGAGTCAAACTCACAGACCAAGCCTTCCCCACTCCTTTCCCCAAGGCGAAAACCGAGATCTGGGAAGCAAGTGACTTGTCCAGGTCACACCTTAGACAGTCCTTTGTCCCCATTTCCTGTAAGGACACTGGGTTGCCTAGTTCACCTCTCCGGGATCTAGGGCCCTGAAGGCTAAGAGTTGTGTAAGGTGGGGATGAGGGTGTTAAGATGCGTGAAATCCAGTCCTCAGTTTGCCCAGATGGCACACTGTCCTACACTACCAATCTGCCCGAAAGAAATTCTAAACAGCGCAGGGCTGTCTCAGACCTCTCCTTTCGCCAGCATTCACTCTCCAGGTAATCTCATCTATTCTCATTACTTTAAGTACCATCTATATGCAAATTTGTATCTCCAGCCAAGACCTCTTCCTCTGAACTCCACACTCCAATTTCCAGCTGCCTTCTTGATGCCACCTGGATATCTAACGGGCTACCAAACCTTACCTCTCTCGAAAAGAACTTCGATTCCCTCCCCAGCCCTCATCCTTCCTCTTTCTTTCCCACCCTGGTAAACGGTGGCTCTACGTGCTCAGGCCAAACCCGGGGCGTCATCCTTGAATCCGTTCTTTCCCTCACATCCTACGTACAACCCAAGGACTTCCTGCCGCCTCCACTGCACCAACCTCCTGAACTGGGTTCGCTGTTGCCAGCCTTGCCCCGCACAGCCTGCCAAATGACAGCTAGAATTGTCATAAAATATCACGTCGTGTCATTCCTCTGCTTAAAACCCTCCAAAGGGCTCCCTCTCACTCAGAGTAAAACTCAAGACCTGCAGAGGACCCCACGGCCTCAGTGAGCTCTGATCTCTCTGGTCTCCCACCCCACCCCCGGGCCGTGCTCCAGCCACTTGAGCCAGGCACTCTTCCGCTGGGCTGGGCGTGTGCCCTTGGGTTTCCTCTGCCTGGGAAAGCTCTCTCCAGAGAGCAGGTTTGTGGCTTTTCAGCACTTTCCTGCCTCATCCTGGACAAGCGGGAGGAGATCTGGGTGGGACACCTTGGCTTGCCAGGCGGAGTCGGGCCTGCGCCTCCAGCCTCACCTTTGCTGAGCTCTGCCCAAACGTCCCCTCCCCAGAGTGCTCCCCTGACCCCCTCGCCATACCGCTCTGTCCCCGTCACGCTTATCCTCCCCTCCTGGTTGTTCTTAACACCCCTGGCCGCCCTGCTATGACATATTTGTGAATTGTCTGTCTCCCCCCACCAGGTTGGAGGCTCACGGCTAGTGGGTTCGCGGCTCTGTCCCCAGTACCCGGAATGTTGCCTGGCACGAAGCGGGTGCTCACAGGGAAGCCAGCCCTGGATTTTCCCCAGGGGTGGAAAGTGGGGCCCCCCCTGAGGGACCCCAGGAGCACACACTGCACTGCCTAAGCCTGTGAGTGAAACAGGGCAAAGTGTCCTAACAGCCTCGACCCAGAAAGGGCCTGGAAACTTTTAACGGGACAAAATGACAAATGTATCGGTTTGGGATTAGGTGGCACAGATTCCCGTTTCCCCACCCCCACCCCGCTATGGAATCAGCTGGACCCTCAAGCTGCAGAGGGTCCTATTCCCCCAACCCAGACTCTGCCCCTCTTCGCAGAGCCAACTTCCTCCCCCCCCACACAGATGTTCCCAGAGCTCATCGGGAACCTTCTGATTTGCATCTCCAAAGAAATAAAATAAATTCCACTAAACGCTGTTTATTTTTCCTCCGTTTGCCCCAAGGCGGGCCTGTTGTGGCTCCTGAGACGCAGAGTGGGTAATCAAGGCGAATTCTGTGGTTGGGGAGCCGGGGACCTCAGGGGCCTTCGCAATAAAAAAGAGCGGGCCTGCAACTCCAGTTTGAAAGGAGATGAGGGGAGAAGCGGGGAGAGGAAAGATAAACCGACAACAAAACCTGCCCGACACAATTATAGCCACATTTGCATAACAGAGACAAGAGAGAGCTCGCTTAGAAGGAGCGGTAATTAGATTCTCCAGTGATTAGGGACACTTTCCAACCGTGGGGAGAGGAGATGGAAATCCAACCTTGAAATGGAAAAAGAATGTACAGAATTCAGGATCGCTGGCGGTGGTGGGAAAGGAGGGATCACAGACTGAGAACTCATTGACTCTGGAACGACCCACAAACCTGCCTGGGGAGCATCCAGGCTCCACCCAAGCCAGCTGTGCGACCTCATGCACCTGCAACCTCCCAGACCTGGTAAATGGGGTTTGGATGCCTAAAAGAGCTGCCACTGGGAACAGGCGTGGAGGGAAAACACGGGCAGCATGTTCACTTGAAGACACCTTTCCCAATTCCCCTCCCAGGGTGGTTCTAACAACGCCTGCGTTGTGTCCAGCGGGAATCCATAGTGCGAAGTGACCCCCTTCACAAGCAGGAAGCTTTTGAGTTGAGAAGGCAGTGACCTGGGGAGGGACAGAGGTTGGCAGTCTGGTGGCTGGGGCGTATGACACAGATGGAGGCCTAGGAGTGTTAGGAGACATGGCCTTAGGTCAGCTCTTTCTCTGCCAAGCCCCAATTCTCACTGTCGCCCCTTAAGAAAGTGTGACATCATAGGGGTCACCCTGGATGCAATATTTGTGCATCTATAAAAACCATTTGCAAATGTGGACTCCTTATTATTAGCAACCAGTCATTTGTCTCATACCTCCTACTGTCTGGGTTATGAGCTCCTTGATGACAGAATGCAGATTTTTTATTATTTTTATTATCATTTCTAATTCCCAGCACTTGGCACATAACGGATGATCAGGAAATGTTTAATGCATGACAATCATTTTTGACACTTCTTCTCCAGGGCTGTGGGATTGGCTAATGGCAGGGGAGTCTTTCAAATCAGACAATTTAGGTCTAGGGCCATCATGACTCAGCAAAGGATTAAGAGACTCGGGGATGTGATCTTCCCTATATGACTTCTGGGCAATGTTAAGATGCTGGAACCGGTGCCCTGGGTTTCGAAAAAGAGAGTGAATTGCAGAGAGGTTTCTTTAAAAGAGAACAGATTCATGTCACCCTTACCTCTAATCTGGACTCCAATATTAGAACCTAATTGCTATGATTAGAGAAGAATGAGTCAACATTTATTCTTTTTTTAAAGGGGTGTGTGTGTGTATGTGTGTGTGTGTGAGTGAGTGTGTGTGTGTTTCACTTAAGTTGGGGCTATGGAAGTATTTTTGCAAGTCAAGTATTAGCTGAAGCTAAGAGTTTGTGTTCAGCTGGTTTCCATGGTAACCTGTCAGCTTCCTTTGCTTCCCTCTCTCCCCCTCCTCTGTTATGGGGATACTCCTTTTCTAAGCAGGGGGGCCAAGACTGGTAAAAGAGAGAAAGTGACATCGTCCACACCAGCCTCAACGGCTCCCAGACACTGCGCTGAGGGGTTGTGCAAACCCAGCGTGTCCATCGCCGGGTAGCGGCGCTCAGAATCGGTGGACAACAGGCTGCCTGCTCCCAGGTCACCTCCACCCCAGATTCCTGTCCGGCCCCACCCCACCCTGACAGCCAGCTGTGCCCAGGGACTTAATCACATGCTTGGGATTCTGTTCTCTCCAAGACCAGGTAGCAGTTTTTAAAATAGAAAGCCGGCAAGGGGTTAAAAGGAAGACAAGAGCTGGGGAGAGGGAAAATGACAGAGACGGAGTTAGAAAAAGAGAGCAACAACCTCTTGACCTTTTGTTGTTTGGAGCAAACAACAGAGAGGACAGGCGGAGGCACAGGTCAGCGGACTGGGACTCTGGCTCAGAACAAACGTGGGTTTGGCCTAAACGTTTCCCACTCTGCAGCTTACCCATTCAATAACATAAGGCATATAAACTCATAAAACCTCCCCCTTTCCCCTGCAATATATAAAAAAAGGTCCCCAACCTTCTCTCTTAATATTTCTGATACAGTCAGTTATCTTCTTAGAGCAAGAAAATATATCTGAAGAATCACAGACTTAGGTTGTTTAAGCTACATGGCCAGGAACTGCTCTAAACCCATTTTTTGTTGATTAACTCATTCCATCCCTGCAAAAACCCCTCGATGTGGGTGCTATTAAGAGCCACCATGTTACAGAAATGGAAATGGAAGCACAGAGAGGTTAAGTAAATTGTTCAAGGTCACACAGCAAGCAAGTGGTAGAGCCAGGATTCAAAGATTCTAGGGTTTGTGTTTGTAACTGTGGCACTAACGTGGCTGGAAGAGAACTTAGCGAACATCTCATCCACCCATCTCATTTAACTCAGAGGAACCCAAACCCAAGAGTTTGTGACTTACCCAAGGTCATACAGCTTGTGAGCAGCACGTGCCATGGGCAAGTGCAGAGGCAACTAAGCCACAGCTGCTCCCACCCCTTCTGGAAAAGGTCAACCAGGGCAAAGTTCTTGCGTCTGCCCCGGCTGCTGCCCTGCTCCTGAGTTTCGTAGCCCTTATTGTCTTCCCTTCGAAGTGCCCCTCCCCAGATGTCCCCTGTCAGCCTGTCTAAGTCTCACCTCCCTGGGTGAAGGGGAGGAGGCTCTGCCCAGCAGTCCTTCGAAGAGTGACAGTGCCGCCCACCACCCTGTCATCTCTGCCTCGCTCGTCCCTGTCAGACGCCTCCCAGCTCCCAGCTGTCTGTCAGCAGCTGCTCAGGGATATAAATAACCCGCCCAGTTGGCAGAGGTGCCCTGGCAGGGAGGGAGGGAGGAGCAGAGGGGGCTGGTGACAGGCAGTGAAGAGACGAGAGGGTCCTCCTTGGGGCTCAGACATTCCAAGCTGCTCCTCAGAGGGGTTATTTGGGGCCTGGAGGAGGAAAGGGAATTCGGGCTTAGCAGGAAGCAGCTGAGGAGAGGCGTGGAGGCCGGCGGGCCAGCCCGTCACCGTCACCGGGGCCCAGGCCTTCCAGCCACCGGGAGCTGGTGCAGACCGCGCTCCAGTGCTTGCCTCCACCCCGGGCTTCTCGAGGACGCATGCGGGGGGCTCCTCTCCCCACAGCATTTGCGGGGTGCGAGGGTGCTAATTCCGCACAGAGAAGACAACACCGGAAAGGAGAGGGCCCCTGAGGCCCGATGTGCGCACAGAGTAGGGGCAGGAATAAGAAGGAAAAGGAAAGTTTTAGCAGAACTGGAAGGATCAGAGAGTAATTTCAAATCCAGCTAACATTTATCAAGCCTCTACCAGACGTTGGGTGCTTCCGCACACAGCACCTCATTTCATCGCCTCTGTAATCCCAGGGCTGGACACCATCCTGTTTCGCAGATAAGGGACCTGGGAGTGATAAGGAGAACGAGAAAGACAGGGCTGCGAGACCATTAAGTTCAGTCCCCACATTCTGCTGAGGAGGCACAAAGAAGTTCGAGACGTGCCCAAAGACACACAGGCGGGCTGGCGGGACATGGCTTGACAGCTTTCCTCGGCCCCCAGCCGCGAGCTGCCCTCTCCCCTCGTTATGTGGCTGACCGCTGCAGGATTGCTACAGCACGTCACCTTTGCAAAGTCACCTGAGTGCCCCTCTTGCTCAGGTACAGTTAGGGGAGGGCCATCCATGCAGAAACATCTCACAGGACCTATTTTTACGGCTCCGCAGCGGCTGCCCTTCTAATACCTCTCGGAATAGAGCGGCGGTTCTCACACTGCGGTGTGCATCACAGCCACCCGGAGGGTTGCTAAGACAGAGAGCTGAGTCCCTCCCGGAGTTTCTGAATCAGTAGGCGTATTGTTTATAGTTTTAACTTTCTGTATATTATGATGTTTTGATGTTTAAAAACTTTTCTGGCTGGAGAGCCTGCTCCTCCCTGAGCTAGGCAAAGTCTTAGAGACAGCAGAGGGCTCAGCCCTGGATCTGCGAACCAGCCAACCCAGAGCCAGAACCCCTCTATCTGGCCCTTATACGTAGGAAGCAGCATTCCTCTGCCCTCCCTTGAGGTCAGGAGACCAGCGTGAGCAAGAGTGAGACCCACCCCCCCCATGCCTCTACTAAAAATAGAAAAAAAATTATCCAGGCAACAAAAATGGAAAAATTAGGGGGGCATGGTGGCGCGCGCCTGTAGTCCCAGCTACTCGGGAGGCTGAGGCAGGAGGATCACTTGAGCCCAGGAGTTTGAGGTTGCTGTGAGCTGGGCTGACACCATGACACTCTAGCCTGGGCAACAGAGCGAGACTCTGTCTCAAAAAAAAAAAAATTCCTCTGCCCTAATCGTGCCAGGGCCAGTACCAGGCACCTAGGGACCACTTCTATAGCTTAGAGCTTGCTGAAATTACCCACACTAGCCGATCCTAAACTGTTCGCCCTGCCCTGCCCCGTCCATGGAAACCCCAATACAGGCCACGGCTCCTGCCCCTGCCGCCCCTGGACCCCCCTGAAACTGTCCCGTAGGTCCTATGTGCCATGCTTTGCCTCCTGTCTCAGGGACCTGTGAGTGTGGTAGGCCTTGCCTCCCCAGCCTCTCCGTGTCTCCTTGTGGCCGCACCTGACCGGCTGTCACATGAAAGAGCACAGAACAGTAGGTCTGTGATGGAGCCCGAGACCCTGGGGTTCCAGCGAGTTCCTGGGTGATGCTCCTGCCGCTGCTCTGGGGACCCTGCTCTGAGAACCGCTGGCACAGAGGATTCACAAGTGGATGGGGAAAAAGTAGGCAGACTTGTACAGGGCCCAGGGAGCCCCTCGAAAAGAAAAGGATCAAGGCACTGATCTCTTATTTGTTCTAACTCAGTAGGTCCTGATGGACTGAGATGCTAATGACCTTAGACTGCACTGCTGAGAACAGGCACCAAGAGTCCCCGAGGCAGAATGCATCCTGAGGGAGACTGGAGACGAGGCTAAGCCAGGTGTGCTCCGTGGGCCAGCAGCACCAGCATCCGGTGGAAGCTGTTAGAAATACCAATTATTGGGCCCCACCTAAGACCTACTGAATCAGAATGTCTGAGGGTGAGGCCCCCAAATGTGTGCTTGAAGAAGCCTTCCGGGTGATTCTAATACACAGTGGACGGTGGGAAGCTCAGCCCAGTCAACTACCTTCGTACGGGAGCCCACATTACCTCGGGGGAGAAGTGACTGGCGCAGGCGCAGAGCGTGGCTGTGGCTAGAAACTCTCCCAGACTCAGCTACTGAGCTGGTGCCCTGTGGGGACAGTGGCGGAGCCGATCAGTACAAGCTCATTCACACTGCATGGGGGCCCACGGGTGACACATCCCTGTGTGGGCGTCTGACCAGCGAGGGCACGAAGGCAGCAATGGGAAGGCCTGCGTGAGACCAAGGTGGAGCCCACGTCTTAGGAGCAGTGATGGGGCCAGGGACCGGGCAGGCTCTTCGGTGATCATTCACTGGCCCCTCACACTGCACAGCCCTGGGGCTTGTCTGTCTATTGCCAGGGGACACGCTGGAGGGCGGGAGGAAGACGTCTTGAAGGGCATCAAGAGAGACACTGGACTTCCTGCTCCATCGGGCAGATGGTTGCTTAAAGGATTCATTTAAGTATGAAAAGATCTGTGACCCTCTTTGTACCCTAAGCTGATGAAATATGTCACATTGGTTTTCTTTCCGTAAATTTCGTATTTTATCTGTGCCTCTAAGAGAGAGTTGGCTACGAGTTCTGACTAATGGCAACCCGCGGGTGAGGGCTGAGCAAGGAGGTCGTCGTGAACACGGAGCCCGGTCCGGCATCCTCTCCCTGCCCTGACGCACTGTAGATTCCGAACAGCAGAGGATGCTTCCGTCACGGCTCCAGCAAGGCGGGGTCCGGCAGAGGAGTGAGACGGAAGATGCCCCTGAGTACCTAGGGGTGGCCCAGCCTCCCTCTCCCCACCCTGGCACCCACCTGCAGTTCCCAAGCACCTCGTACCTCTGCTGAGGCTGCTGCCCCAGTCTGGACGCCGCTGTCCGCCTGCCCAGATGCCGAACACCTGTGTCTCTTTCAGAGCTTGGTTTGGGGTCTTTTCTCTGAAGATTTTCCAGACCTGCCCTCAGACAGTGTTGCTGTTTCTTCCCGTGCCCTGCGCAGGACCCCATATGGACGTCCGTCACAGCACACGTACGTTCTGCTGCCAAACCGCAAACTCCCCAAGGGCAGAGATTGCCTCGTCTTTCCTTTTAGACGCAGCACCTGGAACGGTGAGCAAGACAGATACTACCCAGGTGGAGCTTATAATCAGGTGATTTTTTTATAACAATATCCAAATGAAGCAGTAAGCCCTCAGTGATGAGCTTTCAATGCCTCGTATTTTACCAATCACACTACCAGGACTTCAGCACCTGATCTGCTTGAAAGAGACACTCGTGCCCGGGGGAGCTCCCGCCCCCGGGGAGTTCCAGTCTGGCAGAGGTGACACGTCTCCTGCCCTTTGGGAATTCCCAGAAAGACGGGCAAACAGAATATAAGTCATGACACTGTTTCCTGCCATTTATTGTTTTCTTTTCGTGTGGTAGGCAATGTGGCCCCTGAAAGCCCAAGCCTAATTGTCCCACAGTTTGCAGTGCAAAGAGTCGCATATCCTAATGTCAGCGAAGGCGCTGTGCGGGCTTGCCTGGGCCAGGTGCCCATCCCTGTGGGCAGGTGGGACCGGCGGGAGAGGGGAGGGCGGGCCAGCCCTACGATCTACACGGAATGGGTTGGCCAGAGGACAGAGTGCTGCTAGGGGGGTGGGGGACAGTGAGTTGTGCTGGACAGAAAAACGCCACCCCGGGGCCGCTGAGGAGGCTGGACATATGAATCCAGTGCAGAACACAGACAGGGGGCACACACCGCAGAAGCAAGTTCGGCTCAGGACTCCTGGGGGTACTTAAATGCTGAGAGGAGCCCTGGCGTGTGAGGTCACATGGCGTTAAACTGGGAAAGCTCACGGCGGGAGAGAATCTAGACCAGGAATTGGAAGACAGAGAGCCGAAGGTCTTTGGGGGAGAGGAGGCTGATGGCTCCTTGCCGATGCCAGGGACAAGGATGGGGGCTGTCGAGGGAATACCGGGAAGAAGGAGAGGCCGGCTTCTCTCAGAGGGTGCTGGGACCGGAGCTCCTACCACTCCCACAGACCTAGCCCAACGGCTGCCCCCAGGGACAGCATGGCGTGGTCCCCCAGCCCCAGTGGTTGCTCCCAGCTCTCGGGAACTTGCAGTCTTAGAAGAGAAACATGCAGAGCTTTACTCCTTCCAGAGGGAGAAACAGAGAAGGGGGTTTCAGTGCCGTGGAAATTAGGAATAATGGTGGACAGAGTGGGGAGAGAGAAAGAGAAAGTGTCAGTCTATGGCCTGGTTAGTATTCGGTTGGGCGAGAGAGACAGACAGACAGGTTTTTAGCCTGTGAAAGGAGCAGAGTATGGGGTGGAAGGGAAAACAGGGGCAGCCCTCACTGTTGTCATGGCAACACAGAAAATCCAACAGTGCCGGTAAACACCACTGTGTGTGAGCCTTTCACTAAGCCCAAGCCCCAGGACAGAAAGGGATGACCAGGGACAGCAGAGCCCCAGGTGGGGGGATCACCCCCAGAGAGTCTGCCCCTGTCCTGGCTGGGCACTGCACTGAGGCCCCGGGCCACCTGCTGGGGGCAGGAATGGGGTTTCCTTCCAGAGCGCCCCTCTGGCTTGGAGCAGACAGAGGAAAGCGCCTCCTCTACAGAGAGGAATGTAGCAGTATGCACGTGGTCTGTGTGCCGGGCGTGGCGGCTGTGGGCAGCAGGGGAGAGGTCCCCACCAGCTGGGCCCACGAAACCCCCGCAGCTTGCCGCAGGACCACAGGCACAGCCTGCGCCATTCTTCCCGGGATGGGGCGTGCAGGGCTGCAGATGGATCCCGGGGAGGCAGATCTTCAGCTGGCTGGGGGAGGAGTCTGGGCCAAGCACCCGCAAAGCTGAGCTTCCCCCGCGCTCCTTGCCCCCACTTCCTCAGCTCATCTTTTCGCTCACACTCCTCCTCTTCTACTCGCCTTGCCTCTCTCCCCGCCCACCACGTCCCCCCTTCCTCTTCCTCTTCCCTTCTCCGCCATAGTCTGCCTCTTGTTCCCTGGGTTGCGCTCTTCTCCCTCCCCACCTGCCTTCTCTCCATTTAAATCAATACTGAAGCCAGAGGAGTAGGTGGAAAAGTACTGCGCTGGGGACAGCAGGGAGGAACGTTCCGGCGCTAGGCCTTTCTCTTTCTGCCACAGTACGACGGAGCAGAGATCCCAAGGACATTACTGCTGGGACACAAGTCACCCACACTCCCGGCACTCACCCGCACCCCAACCTGACCGCCCCCGCCTGGGCGGCAGGAGAAGAAAAGTCAGGGGAGGAGAGAGGGGTCACACCCGCTCTTGTGTACCACCCTACAGCTCATTGGGATTCCAGGCCCACAAGGAAACTGGAGCTTTCCTAAGTCTGTTTGATCTTGGGATCAAGGAAACCCTAGGTATTCTGCCATTTGTAGTTTGACCAAAGCCAAAACTGAGTCATCACCCCGGACTCCCCTGCTGAATTGAGTACTGATCACCGTGGGGAAGGGGAGGAGGGCTGGGTCCCTGCCCTTGGGGGGCTCCCAGAGTTGCTGGAACGCCTGCTCCAGGCCTGTGTGCTTGATGGCCCCACAGCTGGGGCAGGAGGGGAGGACACGGGTCAGCCTGAAGTCTGGTGCTAGGTGGGCTGGGAGGGAAGAGTTTCTTCAGAGTTGAAACTCAAGTCCAGTAATGGGGAAGGGTCCTTTGACTCCTGTTCTGCTAAGACGGGAATCCTTCTCATGTTGTAAACCTACCCAGTGAGATGGAAGCTATTCCTGATGGCCCGTAAACACTTTTCCTGAAGCTCGTGGACCCTTTCCTTAGGGGAGCAATTACCCACTGAGAAGTTCCTGTACTGGGGACAGCTACACCAGGCATAGGCTAGCTGAAGGGTGTCCCAGAATGTCACCCTGGCCCCCCCAAAGGGAACTGTTGACTCAGGAGACTCCTCCAAATGGACCCAGATTTACATCTAGTCACCTTCAAGTCTCCTGGATCTCAGAGTATGGGCTGAGGGTGGTAATGAGTAGGGCTGTCCCCGAAGACAGTCCTACTCCAGGGCCCCACTCTGTGGGGAAATACGGGTTCCTGGGCACCCTGGACAGCGGGGGTGGGGTGATTGTCAACCATGAATCAATAGCACCTGGGGCTGCATGTGCTGTGTGTGTGTGTGTGTATGTACTTGCTCTCACTGGCTTGCATGAGATTCTTTGCAAGAATTGCAAGGATTCTTTGTTTACCTGTGTGTGCATGTCCATGGGTGGATATTTTTTTTTTTTAACAGACAGGATCTTGCTCTGTTGTCCAGGCTAGAGTGCAGTGGTGCAATCATAGCTCACTACAATCTTGAACTTCTGGGCTCAAGTGCTCTTCCTGCCTCAGCTTCTCGAGTAGCTGGGACCAGAGATTCACACCACCACACCTGGCTACCACAGGTGTTTTTATCAGCATGGCAAGGTATAGCTATGTATGTTTTACATATGTGTGTTTGGGCAACTCTGTGTAGGTGCAGATGGATTCTGGACAACTGTATCTGTGTGTGTGTAGAATGACTGACACCCATACATGCTACACAGAGAAAGAGAAACAGAAAAGCAGGCCGGCTGGCACAGGCAGTGAGAGCATAGCCGGGGTAAGGCCTTGTTGAGTACTCAGCTTCCTGCTGGTGTTCAGCGTGGTCTATCCCTGCTAATCACAATGGTTGTTGTGGTCCTGACAAAATCCTAGACATTCTGGAGCACTGTGACTTTTCAGAGCTCTTTCTCATCCACCATCTCATTTGATCCTCATAACAATTTCAGAGGTGCCTTTCCTGACTTCCAAGACAAAAGCTCTGAACTCAGAGAGGTTAAGTGTCTTGCCTAAAGTCACAAAGCTCATTAGATTTGACAAAGTACTTCCTAGATGTTTCCAGTGGGTCAGATGTCATCTTTATCAAAGAGAAATGCTACATGGCTTTGCAGCTCACTTATCTAATACATAACAGGCCTAACATGGTTCTAATACAGCCTGGGACTTGCCCCTCTGAGACCTCCCAAGCGTGGGCCAGGGTAAGATGTGAGTGCGGCCATCATGCAGCGTAAGGGAATAAGTAAAAAACTAAAATGCATGGACAGAACCAGCCCCCACAAGACTTGCGTCCTGCACCTCAGTGTCGGTTTATTTGCACTGTTCATTTATCTCACACACGTGGCCTGGGTGCCCTCTTCCTGGGTCCCCTGAATGTCCTTTTCCTGCCTACTGGCACCTTTGTGGCCAGGCCTTCTCCCAGAGCAGAATCCCGGATCTAGAAGAGGGAGCAGCTCCAGCTCCTGCTCTCCGAGCTCTCCTCACGTGGGCAGGATACACGTACAAAATGGCTTAACACAAAGAAAACCCAAAAACAAACGCAGAGTAATAACCCAGCTGTAGTAGCTTTGCACACGCGCGCCAGGGGGCGGATGGAGGAGCAGAGGAGCAGGGCTGGGGTGCTGAGTCAGGGCAGCTGTGCTCTGTGTTCAGAACTGGACTCAGGGTAAGCTCTGGCTGGGACGTACGACCCCAGGCCCTCGCATGCAGTAAGGCATTGCATGGATGCCTCAGGCCCCATGGGCTTTGACCATGGCCTGAGGCTCCTGTGGGGTCTAGAGCAGGAAGGTAAAGTGGCAGGAGCAGACAGATTGTCCCCGACAAGGGGTGGAACGGCCACTTCCAGATAGGCCTTGGGCCAGCCACCTCCTGTGGCCAGAGATGCAGTCAGTGGCTGCCAGAAGACCAGGCCTGCCCTGGCAGTGCCCCAAAGCTGCACCAGGACTCCGTCCTCTGTTCCGTAGAGCTCCCTCCCCGTTAGAGCAACTGGTCTTCCTACCGTACGAGGGGGGACGCTGAGCCCAGAGCACGCGGAACCGTGTGGGGTCACACAGGATTCCTGGTAGCCGGCCCTCTAGCCTCCTCCTTGCAGTGCTTCCGCCCCACTGGCCTCATTGGAGGTCTTCTGGAGGTTGATTTAAATCAAGCTTTTATAATAAAAAAAAAAACCCATCCCTACCTTGCTTCCCTTGGTTTATTTTCCCCAGGCTTCAGTTCCCTGCTTGTAATTTGGATCGCCCTGAAAAGACACAAACATCTCTCTGCTTGAAGAGCCTCTGAGGAGCCAGCAGCGGCTCTCCGGCCCTTCCGTGGTCAGAGAAAGCCCGTGGGGAGGAGGGGAGACCGCGGCCCTCCCAGCCCTGCCCCTGAGTCTGGGTGTCCCCACGGCAGAACTGGGCCAGGGTGCTGGAGGGGAAGGGCCCTAACCACCTTGAGGGGCGCGCAGAGGGCGGAGGATGGAAGCCCTTCTGCTCCCTGCCCGTGGCCGTTTCTGCAGTTTACAGCCGGGCACCTAATTTATAAGCTGTTTTTACTGCTGTTGTCAAACAGCCACAAACCAAAGAAATAAAGTGGCCAGGGGAACAATGTCTCCCCTCCACCTCGGCCCTCCCAGCCTGTCTGCTGTGTCAGGGCCTCCGGGGGCTGGACAGCTGAGGTCCCCAGTGACAGATCCCCAAAGTGACTCCCTCGGGCCCCTGAGAGGCGGGTGGAGAAACCAAAGCTGCTGGCTCACGGGACACCCAGGTAAGAAGCTCCCAGTTCCCTCCAGAGAAACGAGGACGTGTTCAAACCTCACTGCCCCTGGCTGGGCGTACCTGAAAACTGCTCGGAGAAATTTATGTGGCTGCCTCTCCAGCTTCTCCCTGGTGTCGAGGGGAGAAGGGCCGAGGATGATGTCTGGCAGAAGGAAGCAATGACAACATTATCACCCCGGGGCTCCGTCCTGCCCAGGGGCAGCCCAGCCGTCACTCTGCCCACCCAAGCTCTCCTGCCCCTCCTGCACGTCAGCTCCTGGTGGCCAGATCAGCACTTGACCTGCTGGTGCTGTTCCTGTGTCTTCTGCAACGTGATACCTCAGAGTGCTTTGGTGTCGCCCTTCTCCTCGCAGCTGGGCCAGGTCCATAGCTGGCAGGTGGTCAATAAATACATGAGCGATTGAACTGAGTGATTCTGGAAGCAAAGGGGGCAAGAACACAGGAAGGAGGCAGCAGGCAGGCAGGAGGGTGGCACCCCAGGTAACCCTGCTGACATCCATGACACTGGGGCTGGGGACGTTAGCCATTTCTGACAGTCACTCCTCTGTACTCCGCTTATGGTGGGTCTGGAACACGTGGTGTGTTCGGTCAGAGCCCCAGAAGGTCCCTTCTGCAGCGAGAAGTGTCAAGGTACAGCTCCTGTTAATCATGCTGGAGGAAAACAGAAGAGAGTGACCGCCTCCCACAGGCCTCCAGGAATGCCGCACAGAGGAGGCGACGCTTTGAGCTGAGCGTAGAAGACTGAGTTTCCTGGCTAGAGAACAGGAGGCAGCTCGCTCAAACCGTGAAAGCAGGGTAGGTCATGGTTCCTCTGCGCTGAATCCTGCGTGCTATGGCTCACACGGATAAGCAGCTCTAGCCGCGGCTCGGGATCAAGACCGCCCTCTCTCCATAGCCACTCAAGGCGCACCTGGATGCATTCAGAAACCCCTCTCCCTGGAACCGCCAGCCTCTGCAACTCTCCGCATTATTTCACCGAAACACAGGTGGACACGGAACCCCTCCTCCTCCTCCTTCTAGCCCAGGCCTCCTTCTGCTGATAGTGACTACACTGGGTTCCACCCATCTCTCTTCATTATGGCACTTCACTCTTAACCAGCATTGCTCCCCACCTCTCCTACCCATCCACCACAGCCCCGGTTAGTCTAATATTCATTCAACAACCCTGTATGGGCCCATTCCTTATACGGGTGCTGAGGAGGTAACCTTGTCTGATATTTGGTTTCCGTCCTTGAGGAGCTCACAGTTGAATAGAAAAATCATGGCATGATGATCAGGAGTGATATCAAAGACCACGTATCTGAACCCCCTCGTTAGAGGAAACCGGGAGAGGTTACGTGACTTGCGACTCCACAGAGCACACAGCAAAGCGAGGGCCAGACCGTTGCGATCTTCCTAGAACTATATTGTAATAGGAATCGATTTGGTGTCAGATAGACCTGGGCATGACTCCTGGTGCTATGACTCCTCTTCTAGCTGTGTGACCTTGGGGATGTTACCCAGAGTGTCTGAGCCTTAGTTTCTTCCCATGTAAAACAAGGAACCGATGCCTGGCTTACGGGGTGATTGCAAGGATCAGGGTAAGATGAGGCAATAGAGTGAATCCGGTAGATGGCAGCTTACAGGAGTGGAAGAGAAAGGAGAAGGAAAAACAGTAACAGTAACTATTAATAACGTTACTGTGTCAGGGACTCTACATGCCCTGGCTCACTCATCACTCTGAAGCAGGCACTTTCCATTTTTAGAACAGTTGGAGAAAATGAGAGTCAGAGAACGCAAGGAACTCGCCCAAGGTTACCCAGCCGGGGTGGGGAGAGGCCCTGCCTGTGTCGCCCTGGCCCACTCCGCCTCGTGTGCAATTCCTGACTCTCAGCATGTAAACATTTGTCAAGTCCCTGAGGGTTACAAAGCTCTGGAAATACAGAGCAGAATAAAGCAAAATCCTTGCTCTCTAGGAACTTACAGTTTAAGGAGAAAGGACATAAATATAAAAAGGTAACTGACAGTCCAAGTCAATGCCAAATAGGTCCCATGTGAGTTCCAACCCAGGAAGGGTCACAGGAA
>CAUYSK010102321.1:0-11446 GCA_963575035.1 Avahi laniger
GGAAAATAACCCAATCCAAATATCCATCAAGTATAAAATGGATAAATAAATTGTGGTATACTCATGTAGTAAAAAACTACATATCAATATAAATAATAGCAAACTACTGATACATGCAACTACATAGATTAATCTAAAAAATGTTATGTGGCAAAAGCTGACACAAAAGACACATGATTCCATTTATATGAAATTCAAGAACAGGTAACATTAATCAATGGAGCTAGAGATAGCAGTTAGAATAGTGGTTCCCTGCAACGTGGGGGATAATATTTACTAAAGGGGTGTCTTGGGACCTTTTGTGATGTAAGAAATATTTAATATTTTAATATTTTGTTCTGGGAGGTAGTTACACAAGTATATACTTGTATAAAAATGTATTTATCTCTGTACTTAACACTTTATACATTTTGCAGTATCTATTTTACCTTAAAAATTAGTAAAACAAATAACAACAGTAAAATAATGATGCAGAAGGACTTTCGCTTTTAGCCAAGATAGAGTAGCTTGTGGCAGATAAATGATCCTACTAAGAATACCAGGTAGGTCATATGAAATTAGAGAAAACAATTTGTTTGAGGACATCAATGAGTTTCCAAGGTAACTGGGACTTGAATAGCTAGGACCTGCACATTCTGTGAGCCATTTTTCTCTCAGTAGCGATTGAAAATTCAGGGAACACAAGAATAGGTAGAGAAATTTAGGCAGAGGGCTATGGCTAAGAGGCAATAGAAGCCAGAAGAGCTTTGAGGGATGGCTTAAGTCTAAGGAAAGCTAAATAGAAATTCAGTGCAGCAAAGGCTGCTAGGACTTCAAAGGTCAAGATCATGGTGGATAAATCCTAATCAACCCATATTTTTTTTTCTTTAGGGTTTTTGCAGATTAAATGTTTCATGGCAGGAACTAAAGAGCTAAGCAGAAAGCCATCTCGCAGAACTGAGGAGACAAAAATATTAGTACATAAAGCACCAAATAATAGAAGCTCTACTTATCACTCAAGACTTCCAGGTGGGACCTCTGGAAAGCTACACCTTCATAATGCAAGTGTACCAGATATAGACAGAATTTAGCCTCAAGATCAGTCCAATCAATGTTTGGTTTAATACAGTTTCCTCCACTCTAACTATCAGAGAGGATAGGATAAACCTTTTCTGGATAAAGAACACACCTTTCAGAACTTCCACAGCTTTTCATAAATGATGACTGACATTTAAACATAACAGCAGCTATACAAAAAAAAAAAAAAAAAGAACTAAAAGAAAAGAGCTGGAGAAATTGACTCATAGACATCCCCATTGTTGAATTTATTAGACACAGATATTAAAATAATCATGATTAGCATTTGATGAAAATGGATTGCAAGGGACATTTTACCAGAGTCCTAGAAAATGAAAAGAAAACATAATGAAATTCTAGAATTTATAAATAGAATAATTGACATACCAACATTGATTAATTAGTTGTGATAAATACACCATACTAGGGTAAGATGTCAACAATAGGGGAAACTGGATGTAGGATATGTGTGAACTCTCAGTCCTATCTTTGCAGCATTTCTGTAAATCTAAAACTATTTTAAAATTAAAAGTTTATTTTAAAAATGAAATAATTTTCAGTATGATATCAATAAGTATATTAAGAGCAGATTTGAGAAATAAAAAGGAAGAATTTATCAAAATGATAACAAGAAGTTGGGACACATATATGTATATACATGAATATTATTCAGCTTGACAAAGGAAGGAGTTCCTGCCATTTGTGACAACATGGGTGAAACTTGAGGACATTTTGGTAAATGAAATAAGCCAGACACATAAGGAAGCATGCTGCACGATCTCTGTTATATGTGGAAGCTTAAAAACAAAGTTGAATAAATATCAATAGAGAATAGAATGATGATTACCAGAGATGGGTGTGCAGGTGAGAAATGGGGAGATATAGGTCAAAGAGTACAAAGTTGCAGTTATGTAGGATGAATAAACCTGGGGTTCTAAGGTACAACATGAGGACGGTAGTTAATAATATGGCATGGTATAATAGAAACTTTCCGAGAGAGGATTTTAGGTGCTCTGACTGCATACACATACACACATACACACAAAAAGGGTCACTGTGAGATGACGGATAGACTAAATTGTTACCTACAGTAATTATTTCACTATGTATATGTATATCAAAATACCATATTGCACACCATATTGTACATATTGTATGCCATTTCTTTATCTGTTCTTTTGTGTTATGTGAGAATTTCTCAAGCTTGTCTTCTAATTTACACATATGGGTTTTATAATATATAATTGGCCATCCACAAGTTTTTTTCAATCTTAAATATATTTTTTCATGTTTTCTTTTTGGAAGCAGTCTTTCTGAAACCTCAAATTTTTCCTATTTAATAAGATCTTCAACAATCACATCTGGAATACAATTTACATTTTAAATGTTTTCTCATATTATTTTTTTTATTTATTTAGGGACATTTATTGTGATTTTGTAGATTGGTTGCCTCTCATTGACTCCATTTGTAGTCCACTTGTCTCTAAGTAATAGAAATATGGTGGCCCATGGTATGGCGCTGTCATTCTTAAAGTTTAACTGCCTTTCAGAAAGGGAAATTCTCTCTTTGCAACAATTTCATAAAATCCATGGCCTGGTACTCATGGACTCAAATATGATCAGAGGCATCGGTGTGTCCAGAGAGATGGATATATCAGCTGGTTTAGAATTGAGTTACACAGTGACCCCGAGTTACTGAAATGATCAGTCTCACCCAAACAATGGGACAGAGTGGAGGCAGCATGGTTTCACCAAAGGAAAACCACAAATGCCTTTATCAGGATGAAGAGGAATGAATGCAGGATAGGCTAGCTCTCAAATTGAAAACTATACTTATCTTTAAGAAGCAGTTCTACACTTGTTCGGTATTTGGGGAGGGCATTTTTTTCCTCAGAAATTGTACTGGTCCTTTATCAATTATTTTAATTCTAGAACAAGAATAAAGGAGACAATTTATATTATTTAGAATTTGATTTTTCCTTTAGATTAGTGGTTCAGAAAAGCAGAATATATAAAGAGTGTATAATAATCGCAATAACACTATGGAAAGTACATTTCTGACCTGAGAGGTGGGTCTTCTGTATTTACAGTGTATCCTGAGGATACCAAGTGCATGAGTCTGTTTTGTGTTGCCATAAAGAAATGCCTGAAGCTGGGTAATTTATAAAGAAAAGTGGTTTATTTGGCTCACGATTTTGCAGGCTGTGCAAGAAGCATCACGCCAGCGTCTGCTTCTGGGGAGGGGATCAGGGAGTTTCCTATCAGGGCAGAAGGTGAAGGGGGAGCAGGCATGCCACGTGGTGAGAAAGGAAGCAAGAGAGGGAGACGGTGCTCCCAGGCTCTTTTAAAAAACCAGCTCTCCCATTAATTAATAGAGAACTCACTCATCACAGAGAGGGCACAAATCCATTCATGAGGGATTTGCCCTCATGATCCAAACACCTCCCACGAGGCCCCACATTCAACACTGGGGATCAAATTTCAATGCGAGACTTGGAGGGGTCAAACATTCAAACCATATCGCTAAGGGATGCACATTAATTCCTTTCCGACTTACAGGACGCGGTAGCATCCCATCCTGCTTTCCGTACACTGTGTATGCATTCTGACTAAGCGTTCTGACAGATAGCATGTCACTTAGTATCCACTACGCCCGCTTTTACATACCGGCCCTCCACTCATTCTCATTTCTAGGAATGAAGATTCCAAACTCAGGGGTGACTGTAACTGATTAAACTTCTAGGAGCCAGGCACACTTAGGAAAGCTCCCACTACCAGAGTTTCTTGTTCATCATGGTTGAAATCATTGCTGAAAAGATTCAGTTTATGGTCTAGGGATGGCATTCTTCTTTAATTCCCATCGTTGACACAATTGTTCTCTTTTTTGTTCCCTTTCTATCAGTTATTTCAATGATGATCTGGGAGAGAAATCCCACCGTAAATTGCAAATTCAATCTTTTTTTTTCTTGTTTTGAAACGGGTTCATTCACTCAAAAATGTCACATCCATCAAGGCCTGAAGGGCAGACTGGAATGTTCCTATACACAAACCCAGCCTGGATGTATCTCTCATTTTCAGCAGTCGAGTCCAGGACATAGACTTACGCACACATGGGCTGGCACTCATCGTGCTACCTTTACGAGTGACCGGGATGACATTTTTCCTTACAGGTCTTCACTGACAATGCAGATTTAGTCATTGCCTTTATTTAGAGCTCTTAAAAGAGTCATTGGAGGAGAAGGAGGTAACTTGATTAACATGAATTGATTGTCTGTCCAAAGATAATTTAACAAAGAGATGACTTCCTTTATCTAGTCTACTATCTTGAACCTCAAAACCACTTAAGAAATTTATTACACTTTTCCTTTTCTTGAGAAGTTTTGTCAATATTTTGAAACCCAAAAGAATCATCTTTAGGGAAGACATGGTGTTAGTGTTCTCTTTCTCTCTCTCTCTCTCTCTCTCTCACAGGTCTTTTCTCTTCTAAATTTAGCTTATTCATGGATCTGCTATTTGATTTACCATGAATTGTGTATATAGCCATTGGAATATTTGTCAAGGATCCTGCTCTGTTCATAGTAGTCAATAAATGTTTATTCAAGTAACATTGGTATAATTTCTTGTTGCTGCTGATGCTGTATCTGTTCTGTGACCTAAATATGGAATCTAAGTCTGTGCTGATGATTTGGCACTGTTCAAATGCATTACATTCACCTGAATGCAGAATAAAAATAGACCAATAAAAAGCAAGCTATATAAAAAGTGATAGAATCAAAATATCATCATGTCAAACAGGTGTTTTTGTCCCCCAGCTTAATTTAGGACAAGCATTTCCATGCATATTTGTATATTTTGCTAATTGGCATATTTGAAAGTTGCAGTAGGGTTGTGATCACATGAAAATCTGAAAGGACATATAAAACGAAAGTAACAAGGTGGCAGTGACAGGGCAAAGGGCCATCACGATTCTATGAGAGTGAAATGATAAATTATCTGAGCAGATGGCCCTAGGGGGCCCAATTTTTATAGATATCTCTTTCCCCTCTAGCACAGAGCTCCCATTGCTTTACAATGGAACTGTGATCTTGAAGAGAAAATTGGAATCAGGAGAACTGAATCCACTCATATGTTCTGTCTTTGGTATAATTTTAAAGGACATATGCCTTTCAAATAAAACTCTTGGATTTGATGGTGGCATCAAGAGGTCAGTAAATATATTAATGGTAGAAGGAAGAGATAGAAATATGTGAAGGTGAAAATCCCAAATCACAGCAATAAACTCCTTTTCTCACAAAGCTGAATATAAAAGGAATACTATCAGAGAAACTTGACTCAGTAACCCTTGGAAATGTGCAAACTTTTGGTTTGTGTAGTTTTTTTATCATTATTTTTTTAATCCAAGGGTAGACTCTTTGACAGTCAAAAAAATTTATCAATTTAAAGCTTCCACCTACAGTCCAGTCCAACTCAAGGAGAAATTTGGAGAGGCATGTTTATCTAATGCTTTTGGCATCCCATATCCTTGGGGTGACTCATGACTTCTGAGAATCGATGAAATGTTATTGACTAAGTACACCCCTGCGTCTCTCCTTGGCTCTTCTGGCACCTTTTGCATACTTGGATCATGCATTGCCTGTGCTTGTTTGAATTAATCTTAGAGATAAGTCATTTCATTGCACTGTGAGTTCCTTAAGAGAGAGGATCGTTTCTTATTCCGCTCTGTATTCCCAGCATGCAGCAGAGTGCTGAGTCCAAGCGAAGTTTAATAAAAGTTTTCTAAATAAATAAGTGATTTAAGAGAGCTGCAATTTTAAGTCAAGGGTGAAATGTGGTATGTTGTCTCATCTTGTTCAATTAGTCATAGAGTATTTGTTCTTAATTTTTAATATAGATTTTCAGAAACATGTTTGATTGGTAGATAAGATCAAGGAAAATGAGGAGACGAGACTGGGAATGAGACCTAAGAGGCAGTGTTGCTAAAACAGGCAGTGGTTTGAGGTCAACATCTGCTAACTAAGACATTTATTCCTGATTAATATGTACCATCAAATATTTTGGATTTGGAAATGTTCTTCACAAAGGATACTTACACAGTAGGAGTAGAGTATTGGGCAACATAGTCATCAAAGAAGATACTTTGTTTTTTGATGGGAGGGGGATAAACCATTCACTTCTTGTCAGTACACAAGCAAAAAAGGAAACTAGAAACTGATAAATGCTAGGGTGAGAATAAGAGTGACGGAAGAGGCATAGAGACATTGCAGCTTGTATGTCTGATAAGTGCTCTCCCGAGAGGTGATATTTGATTTGAGTCCTGAAAGATGCAAAGGAAGCAGCCATATGAGGATATGGAAAAGGAACAAACAGGAGGAACAGCATGTGAAAGGTGTGATATCAGGAGAAGCTTCATGTGTTCAAGACCCAGGGAAAAAAGTGCCACAGATGATTTATTTGTCAAACAAGGGATTGAGTGGGTGGATATCAAGTTGAAGAGGAATAAAGAAAATAGGTTTTAGGGAATTTAGGGCTACTATTCATTGGTATATATTTAGGGATGCTGGTTGTTAAAACTTTGAAATATTTCTATATTGCTTGATAAATAGGCATTGAACAAAAGCTTCAAATTGCCTACCTTGGTGACCCCAGCTGACTCTCTTGGACCCTATGGTGCCTTCAGTGATTTGAGAGCTAAAGGGCAGATGAGCTCTACAATAGGTAGCCTTGAGGGTCTTGCCTCAGCACCTGTGTGTAGGCTGATTGGCCAGTGTTCATACTGTGCCCAGTGATAAATAGTTTGAATATCACTTTTGATTTTGTGCAATTGGAAGAGATATATGTAGATTTTATTCAAACAGCAATGGGAAGCTATTGGAGGTTTTCAAATAAAGAGAAACAATGGCCTGATTTAAACTTTAAAAAGATTACTCTGGCTGCTATGTGGAGGGTATAGAGTCTATGAAATGAAGTAGGAATGGGAGCTCAGGCAAGAGTAAGTTATTTACAGGTGAGAAGTGATGGTGGCTTAGATTAGAGCTGCAGTGATAGAGGTAACAAATAGTCAGATTCAGGATATAATTTAATAGTAAAACTATTTTTTGAATTGGTGTTTTGGACTTGGGATTGGAGAGACAGAGAAGAATCAAGAATTTTTGATTTATTAATCTGAGCAAGTGGGTATGCACTAATGCATTTCACTGAGGTTGATATAAGTGAAATAAAATAAAAATAAGTAAATATTTCAAGTATGAGATTATCTTGAATTTCAGAGTTTGATATTCTCCACAGTGTTCATCCTTCTTGATTTTAATAACAGTGTTATTCTCACATAGTGTTAGCTGGGAACGTGATCATCCTGCTAGAGACCACATTTCCCAGTCTGTCTTCTATCTAATGAAGCCACTGAACTGAGTCCTGGCCAGCGATATATAACCAGAGTGATATGTGCAATGTTTGGGTCAAATACTTTATGAAGGAAGTGTTTGTTCTTTGTATTCTCTTTCTTCCTCCTCCATTCTTGATAGGAAATGGAGACAACTGGTGCAGCTGTGTTGGACCCAGTGACGGAATATGCATATTGAGGAGAACTGCACCACAGCACCAACATACACACAGCTTATAAAATAAAAATATAAATTTCTGCTTTACTTAAGCTTCTGTAGTTTGGAGTCCTTTGTTACAGCAGTTAACCTACATAATAATTCAGCAGATATGGTTGTTCTGTTAGTATCTCAGTTTTTTTGTGCTACTATAACAAAATATTTGAGATTGGGTAATGTGTAAAGAACAGAAATTTATTTTTTTCATAGCTATGGAGGTTGGGGAGTCCAAGATCAAGGCACCAGAGGTTTGGTGTTTGTTGTGGGCCTTCTTGCTGTATACTCATGTGGCAAAAGGTTCCAGGATCAGTGAGCACTGTGTTCTCACAGTACAGAAGGAGAAAGGTTAAGCAAGGCTTACTCTGGTTTCATCTAGCCCTTTGTAAGTCACTAAACCATTCATGGGGAGGGCCCCATCTTCATGACTTAATCACTTCCCAAAAAGGCCCCACCTCTCAATACCATCGCAATGGAGATTAAGTTTCAATATAAATTTTGGAAAGGACACCATCATTCAAGTGATAGCAGTTAATATCTTTTTTTCCCCCACCTTCAACAAGCATCAGAAAGCAGTTAATATCTTGCAGAACTGTTTTTAAGGAACCCCTAAACTGAAAGGAGCTCTTCGTTGCACAAATATTTACTGATCATGAATGTTGTTCCAGGAATCATTCTAGTTTCTGGGGATATAATAGTGAATAAAATAGACGAAAACCTAGGCTCTCAGTGAACTCAAATTATAAACAGGGTTTTATTTCTAAGGTTAACATTTCCAGCCTATTCTTCTTAATCTTTTTTATCTTTCATTTGTGTTGGTTGCTGCTTCTTGCTGACAATAAAGAGGTCCAAGCTACCTAATTCTATTATTGCAGATATTAATTAAATAAATCTATCCTGTCAAGCAAACCTTTCTTGAACCCCATTAAGCAAGTTATACCCTCCAACTTTTGAGCATTAATAATACATTCCACTTACAGCATGTCTTTTCTATTATTTTTATACTACAATTATATTTTGTATCCCCAAACCTGTGTAAACTACTAGATTGTTTATATATCTAGGGTAGAAACTTATTTATTTTTTACATTCCATGTGCACATGGTGCATGTTCAATAAACACTGTTTGAATATGTGATACAAATCCTATCATTCATCATCTTTTGTCATTGGTCATTCATTCATTCACTTATTCATCCCAAACTTAATGTGACCATTATGAATATGTCCAGGGTCAGGTACATAAGGATTTTCTTCATTCAAAGGAAGCAGAGAAGAGACAGACAAGAAAGGAAGCTTTCTTCATTTGTTTTGTGCTTCTATAACAGAATACGTTAGAATGAGTAATTTATAAAGAACAGACATTTATTTCTTGCAGTTCTGGAAGCTGGGAAGTCCAAGATCAAGGCACCAGCAGCTGGTGAGGGCCTGTTGCTGCATCTTCACATGGCAGAAAGCAGAAGGGCAAAAGGTACGAAATGCCTTCCTCAAGCCCCTTTATAAGAACATCTGATCCCATTCACAAAGGAGGGCCCTCGTTGCCTAATCACCTCTTAAAGGCCCCACTTCTCAATACTATCACGGTGGCAATACCTGAAGTTTGGAAGGTACCTATTCAAACCATAGCAGAAGGAAAAAACTTGATTCCAAATCCTCATTAACTATTTAGGTTCTTAAGTGTTTTAATAAGGTTTATTTTAATGTTTTAAATGGCATACAGAGAATGCTACTGCTGAATGTTTAACCTGTCAGCAACAGAGAGCAACGCTGAATCCACAATGTGGCACCATTCCATTTGAAGGCAAATTGATTACATGTGCATATTCTAGAAGTGGACAAGGCACTAGCCAGTACCACATTCAAGGGCTAATGACATTTTGATCTGCAGGCATGGAATCTTACCTAACATTATAACACACTAAGAAACTGATTTCACAGCAAAAATGGTGCATGAAAGGACCCTCCAGTCAGGGTATAAACTGGTCATATCACATACGGCACCAAGAAGCTACAAGTAGTATATTACAAACAGTCCCTTGAAGGCAGAGTCAAAGCCCTAGACTGAAGAAAATGCTTTCCAGGAATAGGGTGCCATGCTCCAGGAGACAATGCACACCATGAATCGAAGAGCTTTATATGCTGTTTTTTCCCCAGTAGGAAGTACGCTTGGGTCCAAGAAGCTCAAATACTCCCACTGCTGTCACTTCTAATGGCCCACTTGGGCAATATGTGCTTCCTACTCCCACGAATTTGGATTCAGCAGGGTTAGAGATCCTGGTCTCCAGTGGAAGACATTTAGGATAGAGGACATGGCAAGAATCTCATTGAATGGTAACCTTGACTTTTAGCTGGGCATTTTGGGATCCCTGTGTTCAAGGACTTCCCTTCACCATCTTGGAGGGAACACTAAATATTGATCATCAAAAATAAGGTAGTACTGCTGTCTAACAATGCAGATAGGGAAGAATATGTTGAGTATTCAAATAATCCAGCTGAGTAATGCTTTTTGCTGCCTTGCCTGATTGTCACCGTAAATGGTCACATTCAGCAATCACAGCCTTCAGCCTTGGAGGGGCCTGATGACCAGGAGTTTAGAGAGAGTCTGTGTAGTACCAACAACCAAGCCACTGAGGTAAGCAAAGTTGTCTATAAGGAGAATCCATAATGGATAACAGAGGAGGAAAATGATGAGTATCCATTGTGACTGTCAGACTAGCTACGACTGTTGGGGCTGAAACTTGTTTCATTAATCTTTCTCCTCTAACTTTCCCATAGCAGAGAGGTTCACAAGAAACTGGAAGAGCTACTCCCCAGACATCTGATGGCAGTAGGCATCAGTTATTGTTGCCCCAGCTGCTGGGATGTGGTCAGCAGTCTTCATCAGTCAGCTCCTTCAGGAATGACCTGGGCTGCAGAGAACTGCAATAGCCAGGCTGCACCCTCCTGTGGCAGCTCATATTTCAGATCTGTTGGGGGCAGAATTATAAAGCCCTGGCTAACTTGGCTGACTGTAGAACATCTCTGAAGGTTCATTTCAGTTCCCTAGCTTCTTGTGGCATTGAATGAGGCAATTGGGTCTCTATCCAGGTGACACTTTCTTTCTACCTAATCCTGATAAACTTCCTGAACAATAAACTCTCTCAGAGTCTGCTCCCTGGAGAACCTACCTGCAATGTGCTATGAATGACATCAATGATGAAGATTATCATTTAGCTCAGACACTTTGAAGTGATTTTCTTAGGATTCTATAGTTAGTAGTTCATATAAAATAACCAGATTAAACATTTTTTCTAAAAAAATAATAAATGAGGTTTTTATATTTTATTTTAATGTTTTTCCTAACTATTCAATGAAGAAAGATGGAAATTCATGTGAGGGAAAAACATTATTCCAAAGCAAATTCATTTTTGAAAGAATTAACTTTGGAGGTCAGGTGTAGTGGATCATACCTGTAATCCCAGTGCTTTGAGAGGGAGGAGAGAGCATCACTTGAGACTGGGGGTTTGAGACCAGCCTGGGAAACATAGGAAGACCATGTCTCTACAAAAAATAATAATAATAATAATAATTAGCTTGGTGTGGTGGCATGTGCCTGTAGTCTCAGCTACTCAGGAGGCTGAGACAGGAGGATCACTTGAGACCAGGAATTCAAGGCTACAGTGAGCTATGATCACACCACTGTACTCTGACATGGGTGACAGAGTGAGATCCTGTAGCTAAAAAAAAAAAAAAAAAAAAAAAATAAATGGGGTTTTGTTTTAATAAAAAAAAAAAAAATATAAAAAAAATTAATAATT
>CAUYSK010102323.1:0-19295 GCA_963575035.1 Avahi laniger
AGTCCCAGCTACTCGGGAGACTGAGGCAGGAGGATCGCTTGAGCCCAGGAGTCTGAGGTTGCTGTGAGCTAGGCTGATGCCACGGCACTCACTCTAGCCAGGGCAAAAGAGTGAGACTCTGTCTCAAAAAAAAAAAAAAAATATGACTTAGCCTAAAATCCCAAACCTAACAACCTTTTCACTGCGCATGACATTGTGGACGACAGGAGAGTGAAAGTTGTCCTGGGTGGGGGACATCTGGAACCGGCCTTCGAACCACCTCCTGGCCTCGCCGTTCGGACCCTCTTGATTTCTTGCATAAATTCTGCATTGACCTTTGACCAGGCTGTTACCCCATTTTGTTCACATAATTGGTATTGGTTTTTCTGCCTACAGAGGGGGTACGTGTTTGCTGCCTTTAATACGCGTCTGATTGCCACCCACCATCCACGAGGACAGTATATCTGACATAGAGTAAGGCACACAGATCTTGACGGTGAAGGTGGGCGGGTTCTGACAGCTGCGTACACCTGAGTAACCACCGCGTGCATAGAGACACAACGGAAGAGCCTCTCAATACAGGATGTTGTTCACCGGCCCTGCCCTGGTGCTTGTAGTAATATTTCACCATCTTTGCATATCAAAGGTCCCATCAGCTCAAATATTATGCAAAAGCTTCGTTTTTCAATAGTTTTTACCAAATTAAAGGTTCACTTTTATTCCTGTTAGATTATACATGTTCTTAACGCGTGGCGTTTATAACCTGAACTTTGTTCTCGGTTTGCATTTTTCCATTCGCTAGAGCAGTTTTAGTGGGTTGTGTTACCTCCTCACCTATGCGGTTCTGGATCAGGAAACATTCCAGCAAAGGCTTCTAGAAATGGAAAGAAAATTGGATTGGATTCCCACTGAGATTCCTTCTGTTTCTAAGACCCTGTAATCCTCACGGCATGAGGACCTCATTAAGGCGAAACCTGGTGATTTGTAATGATCACGCCAGGCCTGAGTCATGGCACAGCTCCGAGCTAATAAAGCCGCTTTGCAGGCAGCAGGGCTGCCCGCGACCACACTGAGGTTGAACGTTATGGAAGTTCCACACCGCAATTTGTACAATAATTAAAATAATTCTCATAGTTTCCAAAGAATGTTTTTCTACTTAGCAACCCTTAATTAGTGTATTTTTGGTTACCAAATGTACCTGACTTTTCACTAATTCCCGGCCTTTACCCCATGGAGGCACCTGATTGCACATAGAGGTTCTACGAGGGTCCTCGAATCAAACCTGCACACACGGTGACGAGTGGCTACTTGGCGGCTGTAACCTGGTGCTCCAGAGAGCCCAGCGTGTGACAATTTCACTGGCTTTGCTGATGATCTCTCGGAACTACAAAGATGATGTGACTGGTGGAAGGAAGTGATGGGAACACTGGGAAACGACATCTTCCCTGGCTGCGGTGACTGTGGGAACGTCTCCTTTCTGCGTGCCTGTTTCCTGCATATCCCAGAGAGAAAGCGCTAGAAAGTTCTATTTTGATGCAAGTCCAGTATGCATCAACAGAGTGCTGTGTCTGGGGAGAAAACTGGTATCACCTCGCGCCTTGTTAGCTGCGCACTGCCCAGACCACCGCGGTCCTGCTGCCCTCTGCCCGTCCTGGCTCAGGTCTTGGTGCCAAATCTCTGGGGAGACCTGGGCAGACAGCAGCAGGCTGAGATGGGGTGAAACACCTGGAAACTGTGTTTCATGAAGAATGACTGAAGAAACGGAGATGGTTTCCAGACTGGGCAGGATTTCAGGCAAACGCCTTAGGTCTTTTCAGGTACTTGGAAGGAAGGTAAGAAAACAGTTTCTCTGCGGCAGGTGAGGGGGCTTCAGCTTGAGTTTGGTTCCCTGCGTTTACCTTCCTGGTTTGCCCCCTTCCCCCAGCCCCACCCCGCTGGAGGCTCAGACTGAATTCTCTTGCCCGGGCACTCGCGGGAAAGCTTGCCCGTGGACTCTTCCTGACTTTTTTTTTTTTTTATTGTTTTTTTTTTCCTTCCCTCCCCCATGCGCTGTTTTTTTTTTTTTTAACGTCAGACGGGTAATGTGCCGACGTCCTAACAAGGTTTGAGGGAGGCACATCTCACGCACGCGCGTGAAAACCCAATCATCATGCTTATGAACTACAAAAGGATCATCTTCCTGACTTTTATAAAGGCTTGGAAGAAGCTAGTGTGGGGGGAGAGGAGGGACGCTCCCAGGAATGGGGGAAAAGAGTGATTCTGGGAGGAAGAGGTGCAAGCTGGGCAGGCCAAGGTCAGAGGCAGCCTGAGTGTCCCTGGAAGGGATTGGGTCTCACGGCCACTGAGTGGGGCCTCCATGGCCCGTGCCCTTGCCCATGTGGAAGTCAGGGACCAGGAGGAGTGAGCAGGACTGACTAATATGGGCCGCCCCAGAGTCTGTGGCAGGCAGAAGCCCCCGGGCCTTTGCACTGCCCTGGGGTATGGGAGGTGGCTGGAAACCTAACAGTGGCTGAGATGGAAGACAGCCTCTTCCACAGAGGGAATCGAGTATGAATGTAAGCTGACTTAAAATAAAGAAATTACAATTTCTTTTAACAGATTTTATTATTTTTATTATTATTATTTTTGTAGAGACGGGGGCTTGATACATTGCCCAGGCTGGTCTCAAACTCCTGGCCTCAACCAATCCTCCTGCTTCGGCCTCTGAAAATGCTGGGATTATAGCTGTGAGCCACTGCACCCTACAATTACTTGCGTACATGTATTTATGTATTAGATGACTATACATCTGTGTAGCTCAAGGACAGATCAAAGACCAACAGATAGAAGGTTCTGGGAGGAGCATTTCAGTTACTGCAAGAAAGAAACTGCTGACCTCCGACACTACCCAGTGACAGGCTGGACTGCTTTGAGAAACCGTGAGTTCCCACCATAGGCACACACTTGAGACCCATCTCTCAGGGTGTCGCAAGGGAAAGTCCCAGGATGAGTGGCACAAATTGGATTAAGCAATTTCTTCCATCCCTTCCAAATCTGGGGTTCTGTGATTCTGTGAATCGTCAGAGTCCCGGCTCTCGAGTGGGCTGGGACAGAGGTTCTGAGTAGCTCACTGGTGCCTGCAATGGCAGCCCCCGAAAGCCCTCACCCGGCTGACTCTGCACTGAGTGAGAACTGAGCGTTTGCCTCACTCGGACTCCCTGGGTGGGTGGCTGAACTCGTCTTCAAAGAGCAAAAAGGCAGCTGTGTCTGCTTTGGTCGTTCTCAACTTGGGGGTGGCATTTTCTTTTTTCTTAATGTCTAAGGCATGTGTTTTCTTTCTATGGTAACTGTAAGACTGGACTGAGCATAAAGAGAGAAGGAACTTGCAGCACCTTCTGGAAGGACAACTGCAGGGCTTGAGGCAAAGGAAACCCAAGAGAGGAGGGGGTGGAAACGTGAAGAAGCCACTTCTGAGCCCCCACAAGCTTGGCTGGGTCATCCTGCGACTGCCCCGGACCAACGGGAGTGGCGTTAGCGCGCAGCAAAGTACCTTTTAAACAACAGAAAGATTTTTTCCACAGTTTTGGAGACTGGAAGTGGAAGATGGGGGTGCCAGCGCGGCTGGGTTCCGAGGCTCTGCCCGGCTGGCAGACGCTCCCACGGCCCTGCCCCGGTGCCCGTGCGGAGGGGACGAGAGCCAGCGCCCTGCTGTCTCTCCTCCCAAGGGTGCTGATCCCGTCGCAGGGGACTTAGGAGACCCCTTCTAAGCCTCATCAGCTCCCAGAGGCCCGGCTCCAAATACACAATTACCACATCGGGAGTTGGGGCTTCAGCATAGGAATTTGGGGGGACATAGTTCAGTCCGCAGCAATGTGCCCGGGCTGGGAGAGAGAGAACACGAGCCTGAGATTTGGGGACTGTTATCGCAGCACAACTTAGACTGTCCAGACTGCCACGTCCTCGTAAGTGAATGTTGCTTTTCGTTAGAGATAAATAGTAGCGAAGGCGCTTAGCCGAATGATCGTCTGAGAGTGGGTGACACTCAAGCCTCCTCCCTCTGGAAACTGAAACTGCTGGAACATCACGGTTTCCTCATGCAGACCTTTACCTCAACTGCTAAACTGCGGCAATAACGTCACGTCATCAAAATAAATCTTTTTGCTCCTCTTACCCTGAGGGTTAGATGGTCTGGACTTTTCTCGAGTGTCTTCCTGGGCATGGCACAGAATGCTACTCTTAAGAAATTCTGCCGATAGAGGTCTGGAAGCATTTGGAAATTGACCATACAAGCATAAGGACATAGATTCCAAATGTTTTTTGTTTTTTTGTTTAATCACTAGTCTTCTCTAGAGAAGAGGCTGCAAGGTTGCCATTAAACCTACAGGTCCTTTGAAGAAAGGCAGAACGTGAAGAATGCTTTTAACAGTGCGTCACTGCAGTGACTCGCAGGTGACACGTGGGAACACCCGTCGCCAGCTCTGGCCTGAGCAAGGGCACGGTGTGTCAGCACAGGCCACGCTGAGAACGCCACCTGCCGTGTCCCAAGGACAGGTGCCGAGCGCTCTCACAGAGGAGCCCCGGCCGGGGCAGAGTACTGACAGCAGGTGACCCCACGTGCCATCTGTCACACACCTTCCTCTGAACGCAAACACGGTCGTGACTCCAAGGAGGGCGAGGCCGAATCGCTACTGGGAGGCCGCGCAGCAGGACGAGTGGCGCTGGAGTGCCGCCTGCCAGCCGTGTGCGGTGAGCAGGTGCGTGACACTCCAAGCCAGCAACCGTGTCTGTCCTGGGGAGACAGTCACGCCCCTCACGGTGCTGTCCGGAGAAGCAAGACCAGTTCCCTGGCAGGTTGAGGGGGCTCCCTGCGTAGCAGTTGTCAGGGGCCGGTGAGAAAGCAACGAGTAGGACAAAGGTGTGGGGAATGTCACTGTACCTGAGCAGCGATAAGAACACAGGTAACACGTGACAACACATAACTAACAACAGAGAATGGTTTGCATGCTTGCCACGTCCTAGGCACTGTAGAGACGCTTTGGAGAATGTCTCGTTCTAGCTTCACACTGGCCCTGTCCTGTAGGAGCCGTCACCACCCTGAGTCGCAGGGGAAGAAGTGAAGGCTCAGAGGAGTTGAGGCATCTGCCCCGCGTCACCGGGTGTAGCCAGGTCTCAGAAATGAAGCCGACACTCTCAACTCTGTGACACTCTGCAGGGTGCGGCGGCTGCTGCTCCGAGGGCGGCCCTGGAGCCACCGCCGCCTTCCCCGGATGTCGCGCTGTGAGGCCACAGCTCCGTGGGGCTGAGACAGCAGCTGTCCTGTGGCTCCACTTAAGACTCCACAGGACTCACAGAACAGGCTTGACAGACACTGCGCACATCTAGCGTTCAGGCAAACAAAATATGCGCGCTACGTAACGCCATTCCAATGAAATTCCCCTTTTCCTGAGTCTCCAGTGTCATATTAAAGGAAAACCACGAGGAGCAAACCTTTCACCTTTACCCTTCGGTGGGCTCTACGCATAACCTGCCACTCAGCACCCGGGAGACGGACGCCCAAACGTGCAGACCACCCTCGTGTGGACTTGACTCACGCTCCCTCCGAGGGTGCCGGGAAGCCGCAGTGAGTCAGAGCTGGCTCTGGAGGGCGCGCGCCTCGCGGGGGAATGAGGAGTCCTCCCGCTGCCTCAAGGGCTCCTCAGCACAGCTTTGACTGCAGTTGGTTTCCTGGCTTTGGGCTCAGTGGAGAGTGTGCCTCCAGGATCCGGGTGTGCAGCCCCAGAACCAGATGTCCCCACGTCTCTCATCTCCCCAGGGGACCCGAGTCCAAGTGCCCCAGGCCTGGGGAGCCTGCCGGGAGCAGGCCCTGGCTGTCATAAAGCTCGAGGGTGGGCGCTTTTCCTCCCTGCGGTACGGAGCGGAGCTCTGGCCCGCCTCAGCGCGTGCACAGGGTCCGAGAGTTCTGTGAGCTCAGACAGATACCCAAGTAGTGTGGAAGCCACAGAGCCCACGTCACAGCCCCGACTGCACCAGGAATTTGCTCCAGCCGGCTTTCAATCTGCGACGTTCCACGGCCCTTGTGAGCACTCAGGGCAGCGCTGCCCTGGTGAGGCTGGCGAGAGGGAGACAGCCCTGCCTGTGCAGAGGTGCAGAGGTTGCCATCTCTTTTGGAGATGAGATGTACACAGGAAGCATCCAGATGCCAGCCAGCGAGGGACTGGTTCTGGAGAGCCAGCTGGAGCACAGTTCTGGGGGGCACAGGGAGGTGACTGTGGACACGCCAGGCCACTCCTCACTCCTGTGACCACGGCGACTAGAGCTCACGTCACCCAGCGGCTCCTTTAGGCGAGAAGTTAAGTCACATTTCCCTGGCACAGAGTGCACAGCAAGACGTGCTTTTCATTGGTCAGAATCACAGCAACGAGAAAGCCACGCAGAGACCAACCTCACAGAACAGGTCTGGAACTCAGGGCTCTTTGCCAGGAGGTGCTTGCAGTGGGCGCCCCTCCCCCAGCACAGGCTGGCTACTCTGTGTCACGCTCCCAGGAGTCTTGCAAACAGAGACCTCACCAACGAGCAGTCAAGTGCTGGCTGTCCCCTGCTGCTTCGGGCGGCTTGTCCAACTGTCCTCAGAAAAGGGCCCGACAGCTTGGTCTCCCCAGAAAGACCAGCAGTCTGGGGTCTGGGACACACACTCCTGCCTCCAGGAAGCCACACTCAGCCAGGGAAGTCACGGGCAGAACAGGGAAGAAAGGCACAGGTGCTGTGGTGCGCGGGGACCTCATTATTAGGTGTGTGACTCCTGCCCAGGTGAGTTATGCTGTCCACGCCTGCACAGACAGGCCTCGGCAGCCCAACGATTTAAAAGCAGATGGCTCCTGGCCAGGGTGTGGTGGCTTACGCCTGTGATCCTAGCACTCTGGGAGGCCGAGGCGGGAGGATCATTTGAGCTCAGGAGTTCAAGACCGGCCTGAGCAAGAGCGAGACCCCGTCTCCACTAAAAAAATAGAAAGAAATTAGCTGGACAACTAAAAATATATAGAAAATATTAGCGGGGCATGGTGGCACATGCCTGTAGTCCCAGCTACTGGGAGGCTGAGGCAGAAGGATCGCTTGAGCCCAGGAGTTTGAGGTTGCTGTGAGCTAGGCTGACACCACGGCACTCTAGCCCCAGACTCTGCCTCAAAAAAAGAAAAAAAACAAAAAAAAAGCAGACGGCTTCTGGTAAGTGGCTTTGTGGTCCCCACCCCTCTCCCAATTTCACGCTCACAGATACACAATGAGGAGGTACTTTATGTCTCCTTTCATGGCTGGTTCTCACCCCCGGAACCGCTGGTTTGTGCATGACCCAGCTGTCTAAGGGGAGATGTTATTAGAAACGTGGCATTTGACACGCTTTACGGCAGTGCTCAGATCACTACCTTGCACTGACTCAGTGAGGTTCTGGAATAAAACGTTATCAGCGATAGCATCACACCGATGCCTCTTACTTCTCGCCCACGCTTCTGTGTGCACACCCCGCTTAGCTGCCGCCCACAGTCCGCCGGGTCCGGCATTATTTCCCCGTTTTGCATCCAGGGTGAGCGACCCGCCCAGGGAGCCGGCTGGGGGCAGGGCTGGGGGAGCACCGGGTGGTCCGAAAAGATCGCCCAGAGGTTCAGGCCAGTACGATTTGAGATTCTTGGGAAAACTAGAAATACCAGGACTTGTGAGCTCTTATTGACAGGATTTATGAAATCCTCTCACATTTATTCTGACGTGGATGTTCACACACGTTCTCTTTCCAAGGGTTGCTTTTTTGTCCCCGTTAACCAGCGTTTTCTCTTCTATCCTGTACGGACGAGCGGACGGTAACTGCGCTGACCCAGAAAACCACATACGCTGCCATGGTATATCACTATTACCTAGCCGAGAATGTCGGCCCCTTGGCGTCCTTTGTAAAAATGATTGTTTATGGGGCGGCTGAAACACTGGGCATCACCGGGGTCTAGTCCTGGGCCCCCAAACCCCCAAACCTCGGAGGCCACAGGCTCGCGGACACCAAACCTCCGGGACCCCGAACCCCCGGGACCCCGACCCCCGGGGCCCTCTGGCCCCTAAGTCCCCAGACGCCGGGAACCCGAACCTCTAGACCCCCCAAGCCCCAGGGATCCTGAAACCCCAGACCGCCGGACCCCCAGACCCCGGGACCCCCGACTCGCGAACCCCGGCCCAGGCGGGTGGCTGAGGGCCCGGAACCGCGTCCAGAGACCCCCAGGGTGGCCGGTCCGGAGCCCCGCCTTTGCCGAGCGGGGGTTTCGCCTCAGCGCCCCGAAGCCGCGTCTTCCCCGCGCGCCCTCGACGCGCCAGACCCGCCCCCCGCGCGCCCCCTGCTTACTCGGGCTGCCCTTGGCGGCGGACCTCCGGGCCGGGCGGGGGCGCTGTGCGACGCGGCCAGCACGGCGCTCGGAAGTGACGTATCACCGGCGCCCGACGGCGGAAGTCCCGCCCGTCGTACCAGAGCCCTCGTGCAACCGCAGCAAGCATGGCGCACTACAACTTCAAGAAGATTACGGTGGTGCCGTCCGCCAAGGTAGGCGGCCCAAGGGGGCCTCCCCAACTCTCGCGTCGGCTAGGTCTCCGGGGATGGTCCGGGCCTGGACGAGGGGTCGCCTTCTGCCTGCCCGCCCTCACCGCCGGGCCCACGTTCTCGGCGCCGCCTTCCGGGATGAGGCCTCCCAGAGAACTGGATCTCAGAGACCGGGAGTCCCAGAGACCGGGGTCCATCCCAGGGATCAGGATCCACTCCAGGGACCGGGGACCTCTGGAGACTGGAGGCCTCTAGGGATCGGGATCCATCGTCAGGGACCGGGGTTCCCTCGAGATCCGGGCCCCTACGTCCAGGATCCATTCCGGAGACCGGGGGCCCCAGAGACCAGGCTGCACCCAGGGGCTTGGCCACCCGACACCAGAGTCCACCAGAGCCTGGGATACACCCGAGACAGAGGCCCCCCAGAGTAGGGTTCCCTGCTGGAGCGCCAGAGAGGACAGGTGTGTGGATGGGGACCCCGACCTGCGAGGGAGGAAGGTCCCCGTGGTCGGTGATGAGCTTTCGGATTCTGGGCTCACCGTAGCCCCCTTTCCTCTCGTAATTTAACATTTCTTACTTTTTAAATCATTCTCTTTCACTGTTGGGTTTGGGGACGAAGTTCTTTTCAGGCAGGGCAGGGCCAGACTAAATTTTTATAGCGTTTGTCGGTTTAGCAAGAGTGAGTCGAAAAAGCATTGGATATTCCAACTTTTAAGAAGTCACATTTTCGTGGGGGTGAACGCTGGATTCTGGTTGTAATCAAGTCAGCGAAAGCATGACCTGGCAGCACGTGTTTTGCGGTGCGCACGGTGCTGCAATGTGGATGTGTTCGCATCAGCATCTCCTTTTCTTCGGGTCTCAACGCTGGAACGAGCTTGTCAGGAGCTCGTGTTTTATGTTCATAACAGAATCGTTCTACCACTTCTCTCCATCGTTTCTCGCTTCCTGACAATCATTCTGGCACATCTCTTGCTTGATTGTAGTATTTCTGAGCATAGGAATCATGTCTTATTTGTATTTTTGGTCCTCATGCTAATTTCTCGACTGTCTCTCAAGTTTGTTGAAGGAATTTGCACAAAAATTGTGTTTTATCTGGACTAGAACTGTTTGGCTCATACGAAGACCCACGCGGAGAACTTTAAAGCACATCAGTAGTACACCATCCGTCTTCTGTTCTCTGCAGTGAAGTTTGCATTTCTAGAGGACAGAGGAGTCTCCTGGTCTAAAATGTGGGTGATGGTAATACTCTGGTAAATCACAGCAGGAAAGTATGGGATTCAGTTAATTCTAGAAGTGGTTAGGTGAAGAGTGAGTTTGCCAGGTACCATGGTTACAAAAATGCGTAAGATACAGTATCTGCCTTTTTGAAAGACAGTTTCTAGAGGGGTAAGTGGAAGCACTTGTAACCACTCCAGAAATGCTACAGTTGTAATCGAGGACATAGGTGGATTTGGGAGAAAGAAGAGTGTGGTTGGCTCTGTGAGAGTGTCAGGGAAACCTTACGACGTAGGTGACTTTCAAACTGTCGCCTTAAGGTTGTGTAAACTCCACCAGGTGGAGAAGTGTGCAGAGGGAATCTCCCGTGTGGGCCTTTCACAGTGCAGTACCTGGCAGACTGTGGTGACTACCTGTTTACTGCTCTCTGTCACTGGACCCTGAGGAAGGGACAGTGCCTTGTTCATTATCTTCTCTTCAGCACCCGAGTGTTCCTGTTATCCTTTGTGGGAGTTAGTAAAAGTGTTCAAGGGAAAATCAAGTACTTTTGTGTGGCTAGGAATGTCGGACTGGGGGAGCCTGGGGTGGATCCTTACCGTAGAGAAGCACCAGTATTTGCGCTGGGTGAAAATTATAAACAGTGAATTTTAGTTTAACCTGTTACTTTATGTAGTTTCAAAGTCAAAGACATGCATGTTAAAATTGAAATTGAAGGATTGTTTCTTTTTCTTCAGTATTCTGATTTATGCTTAAATTGTCTGACTACTTAAGTTTCAAAGGTTCTTAGGTATTTGGAAGTAAGATGGCATCAAGAAAGTACAGGGTAAAATTTACTTCTTGCCTGCAGCCATTTGGTAAGTGTTTCTTAAAGGCTGGAAACTAAAGATGAAGAAAGTTGTATATAAAAGATTGAGTTAGACAAAGTAAATTTTTGTAGCTTAAAATATGTAGCCCTGTTAGATATTAGTGTTTTAAGATTTGGAGTAAATGGATGAAACGTAGACATTTTTGGTATAATTGTATCTTATTTTCTTTAATTACAGGACTTTATTGACCTGACATTATCGAAGACTCAACGAAAGACTCCAACAGTTATTCATAAACATTACCAAATTCATCGAATTAGACATTTTTACATGAGAAAAGTCAAATTTACTCAACAGAATTACCATGACAGACTCTCTCAAATTCTAACAGATTTCCCCAAATTGGACGTAAGTGACTCTGGGTACTTGTGTGCTTATGTATGTTTATGCAAACATGAGCCTCCAGAGAATCAGTGTGTGGCCAGTTTGGCTTCTCATTTGACAGAAAGGGAAACAAACCGATAGACTTGTCAGAGGCTACTCAGTAAGTTAATGACAAAGCGGAACAGAATGTGGGTTTCAGGATTCCTTAATATTCCTTCTGTCCCCCAGCCAAGCCCCACCTAAGGAGGCCCACCACTGTCTTCTCAGGCTTTCTTGTAACCTCTCAGGGAAAGCCATGGGTTGTGAACTCCAGTGCTCGCTTGGGCCCTCTGGCAGCTCACTGGCTCATCTGGGCCTCACCTCCTCCCTCTTTCCGATGCTTCTGTTTCCTCTGGGCTCAACTTGGGTCAGTGGCTTAGGGTCCACTGCGATCTTGTTGCTTCATCATCTCATGACGGTCAGTTCGGCACTGACGGGTTTCTTTGCTGGCAAGAAGAGATCACATGGGGAGCTGTGCCTTCTGCACTGAGCCAGAACAGCTGAGCTCCTTCTCTGCTGCATATTGCGGTTTGTCTGTTTCTTCAGCCGTAGAAAAGCAAGAGCAGAAACTGCTTGGCAGCGCCTCTTAACAGAGTCTCGGGACGTTCCTGCGTTGGGTAACGTGGTTGCAGGGTTATTTGAGGTCGCGAACGGTATGGGGATCAGCAGTGCAGTTGTAGAGCCTAACTTCACCACTGCCCCTGAAGAATAGTCCCTGAAGGTGAGCGAAGGCAGAGAGAAAAGGGTTGGCTTATGTGACAGTATTTTCTTTTATATTTAAAACAGTAATAATGGCTTATGTTAAAAAATACGGTGAAAATAAAAGTCAGAAATTGCTGCTAGAGGTCAGGCACTTGCCCGAGTGGAGCGAGATTAAGTTGTTGTTCACCGAGTGCTTGTTATGTGTCAGGAACCATTCTGAGCGGCCGTGAGCACTAGAGATTTGGCAGTAGTGACAGTTCCTGTCTACGTTCCAGTGGGGAAGAGAGTAGACGTGAAAATACACAATGTGTCAGATGAAAGCAGTGAAGCTGTGTAGGGGAGCTGGTATCTGTGCAGGGAGATGGCGCAGAGAGCTGGAGGGGTGAAGAATTTAAAGTCTGAGGAAGGATGGGAATGGCCAGGCGGAGGAAAGAGTTCTGGCTGAATCCTGAGCAGTGGGGGCGCAAGTGGGCTGGGGCTCTGCTACCACACAGGACAGAGGACCTTCCTACTGCCTGTGGGCACCTGCCTCCCTCTGTTGCTCGTGGCTTCTCAGGACCCGTTGGCAGGGTCTCTGGCCAGGAGAGGGGACTGGGGAGGAGAAGGAAGTTACTCTCCAGGTGGTATTTGTAGGTGGGGGTGTGAGGCTGTTGGACCCAAACGACTGCTGTGTGTGTTTGTTTGTTACAGGACATCCACCCATTTTATGCTGATTTGATGAATATTCTCTACGACAAGGATCATTACAAGTTGGCTCTAGGACAAATAAATATTGCCAAAAATCTAGTGGACAAGTAAGGTATTATTTTACTATAGTATCTTTGACGTTTTTATCAAAAGTGAAAAAAAGCTTAATGTTTTTAATTTTTTTAAGTGTCGCTAAAGACTACGTGCGGCTTATGAAGTACGGCGACTCCCTCTACCGCTGCAAGCAGCTGAAGCGGGCTGCCCTGGGGCGCATGTGCACCGTGATCAAGAGACAGAAGCAGAGCCTGGAGTACCTGGAACAAGGTGCTTGTCTGTCTGTGGGAGCAGTTCCCTGCGCTCTGCTAAGATGACTGGTCCTTGCTGAGGACTCACACTGGGGATTTGCGTTCCTGTTCTGTTTCAGAGTTGACAGGGTCCAGTTATTGTTCCTAGCCTGACCTATGAGAAATTCTAATCAGCTGGTTATTATTGAAAAAATGCCTAGCACTTATGTTTATAAGTTAATGGCATGATTAAGAAAATTTATGTTTTTCCTATTTGATAAGTAAGGCATAGACAAAATCATGAGAAATTACTGAAAAGTATATAAAAATACAATGGCTCATAGGTTTGCCTATTGAAATTTTTATTTTTTAAAAGCTTGGTAGGACAATTTCTGAATCAGCGTAGTAGGATTTTATTGGAACAATTACTTGCCCTCTTCCATGCATGTATTTTTACACTACAGATGATCTCGACTCGTTTGATTTTGTTCTCCCTCCTTCTGCATCTTGCACATAATTTTTAACCAGGTTTATGATAATTGATGCTTTGCGAGTGCCGTCCTACGGGTCAGCGTGGTCTTTGGTAGCCAGTGGGTGCCACTTGGGAGCTTTTTGTTGCAGGTGGAGTGATTAAACAGAACAGCCCCTGCTGTAGTCGCAAAGTCACACGTGCAGGCTTCAAAATACACTGTTCTTCAGGTATCACCTCAGTGAGGATCATCTGGATGTGTTTTTGGCCCCACTTCTGACCTGTTATCAAAATACCAGCTTGGATAAAAGGTCTAGGAATATGCTTCCTGGTATAGCCAAACATGGGAAATACTATTGCACATACCTTGTATATACCATTAGTCTCTGCAACTAATCCTTTCTTTGCATTAATTTATATTTTCCCCATCACTTTTGTATTACAAAAGTTGGACTGGGGTTAATATAACAACAGGCTTGGAGTGTAACTAAGTTGAAGAGAAAATTTCAAGCAAATCTTTAACTTGGACCTTCTTAATTTTTTAATTTAAACTTTTCACAGTGCGTCAGCATTTATCCCGTTTGCCAACCATTGATCCAAATACGAGGACTCTGCTTTTGTGTGGGTACCCAAACGTTGGGAAGTCCAGCTTCATCAACAAGGTTGGTCTGTTTTTGATTATAAAGCAGATGATCTGGCCATCTTAGGTCATGGTGCTCCTGTGTTTGGACTTCGTGGGGTTTAGGATGGGCTTGGTAGGCGTGGCCCTGGGCTGCAGGACCTGACTCGTGAGCACACCTGCCTTCCTCTCAGGGAGGATTGGTGCTTTGAACCTATATTCATATTGATCTCACAGAACTGTTACTTTCAGTTCTTAGACATGCGAGTGCGTTTTTGTTGACATATGGGTGTCAAGGGGGTGTTGTCAGCCTGTCTTGGTGGTGGCTGTGCCAGGGAGCTCCATGGCAGACGACACTCGCTGGGCTGGGCCTCCAGCTGCCCTGGGGGATCTGTGGCCTTCGCTGCTGTGTCACCTTGCACATGAGCTACATGGTTCACGTGGGGTGAGTTACTGAGTCTTTCTTTATGTGGGTGAATTTATTAATTAGGATTCCTGAGTGACATTTAGGGGACTCGGTATTTCAGTGCTTCAGGACAATTTGGCTGAGCTCAAGGGACCTGAGAAGAGGAGAGGCGGTGTTTAAAATGTGGATTTACCGCTAGCAGCAGCTCACCTGCTGAGAAAGTTGTCTGATGTTACGGCCCACTTGGTTCCCAGAGCACTTTTGCTCTGAAGCAGATTTTAGGTTTCATTTTATTCACAGGTTGCCAGGACGTGGGGACAAGCACAGCTCTGCGGGGTCCTCGCTGGCGTTTCTAATGCCTGTCAGCACGAAACCTCCTGCGGCCAGTGCTTTGTGGCTGGTACGGTGGCCACTGGCCCACGTAGCTTTTAAAATGTAGTTTAATTAAACAAAATGAAAGATTCACCTCCTTAGTCACGAGCCACATATAGAGAGGTCGTTAGCGGTGGGAGGCTGTGGACCCTGCCTGGACAGTGCAGACAGAGGCTTCCATCGTCACGGCTCTGCTGGGCAGCGCGGGGTGGTGGGGCAGGAGCGGGGCGTGAGAGGAGGTGGTGGCCGCCTCTGGATACTGGGTCCTCGCTCACCATCCCGCTGCCGGAGTCACTGCCCACTGGTGACAGGCCGTTCATTTATCGAAGTTGGTAACTGCTGCCTGTTGCAGTTTAATTGTGTGAGGTTTCTTTTGTGTGGTTTTCTTTTTAACAGAAGTTAGTCTTGTAAACACGTAGGTGCCATGTTTACGCGGAGAGGAAATGAGGTGCAGGACTTGTGTGATGTGTAGGTTTGATTGCTTTGTTTAAGGTGACGAGAGCAGACGTGGACGTCCAGCCCTACGCATTCACGACCAAGTCCCTGTTTGTTGGGCACATGGATTACAAGTATCTGCGCTGGCAGGTGAGACTGGTCTGTGAGCAGGACAAGCACCTCGGTGTGTTAAGGGAATTCTATTCTGATAATTTCTAAAGAACTATAGTTTTGTACATTTCATGATGTACTTTGTATGGAGTCGGCTGTGTGCAGCGTCCTCTAGGGAGGATTCTGAGGAGAGGAAAATAGATTCCCTGACTTGAAATTTCTCCATCACCATAAAGGAAACTCATGTGAGCTTTGGGGCTCTGTAAAGGCAGTTCACATTTCTGATACAATTCAGGGGGAACCCCAGCTGCTAGTACAGGTTTCTGCATTGTGTCAGCATAAGAAAGAGTATGTGCTTTTCTCTCACTGCTGTGTTTGTTTGATCATGTTTAGTTTGGGAGACCTACATTTTACTTACAGGTCTTGTTAGGTGTGGTTTGGGTCTGTGCAAATACTTCTGGGATGTACTGGATGAGGAGTTGTGAGCGAGTGTGCTTTGAGTAACGAAGTCTGGTCATCAGGTTGTCGATACCCCGGGGATTTTGGATCACCCTTTGGAGGATCGGAACACCATCGAGATGCAGGCCATCACGGCCCTGGCCCATCTCCGCGCTGCGGTCCTGTACGTGATGGATCTGTCCGAGCAGTGTGGGCATGGGCTGAAAGAGCAGCTGGAACTCTTCCAGAACATCAGACCTCTCTTTGTCAACAAGGTGAGTGTGGTGACTCATATTTCACTTTATAGCCTGTAGTATGAAAGGAATAATTTCATTATTTTTCTTCCTTGTCCAGCCTCTTATAATTGTAGCAAACAAATGTGATGTGAAGAGAATAGCTGAACTTTCTGAAGATCATCAGGTATGTCGCCCTGGCATTTTGCGTATTTCTTAGTAATTGTGAATGTCATCTCAGACAGCCAAAGTTTAGAAGAAGAAATTTTAGCAATGCTAGTCCAGTATTTAATTTTACAGTTGAGATAATAACCTCAGTGGTTTGGTGATAGGACCTTATAAAAATTTAGTGTCAAACTAAAACGCAGGTTTCTTGACTGGTACTCTATTTTTTTTTTGGAGACAGAGTCTTGCTCTGTTGCCCAGCCTGAAGTGCTGTTTTTATTAGAGATGGCGTCTTGCTCTTGCTCTGGTTGGTCTTGAACTCCTGAGCTCAAGCGATCCTCCTGCCTCGGGCCTGTGTTTCTGTGCTCGCGGGGCTCTGTTACTCTGATGCACTCTGGTGCTCTCCCTCCGTTAGTTCTTTGTGAAAATGTAGTAGTTTACTCACTGTTCTGACTGTGAGGGGCTTCTCGTTGGCCATCTTGCTGACTTCACACTGTCACCCATTTGTATTTTCTTAGTCACAGAAGAATATACGGAAAAATAATTTTTTAGGAGATGTCTGTTCTTCAAGAGTTATAAAAACAAGTCAGAGATGTTGAACAATTAGCATTTGTAGCCTTAATTTGCAGAACAGAACAACTTACTCCACAAGGAACTGGAAATAGTGATGCACCTGTAATTTCTCCTCTGTGTTTCCAGAAAATATTTATAGGTTTGCAGGCTGAAGGCTTCCCTGTGATAGAGACCAGCACCCTGACTGAGGAAGGTGTCATTAAAGTGAAAACAGAGGTCAGTGCTACCTTAAATCAGGCCCTAGGCTTTTTGCTGTCTCTGTCTTGTTCTAGGATACTCCGTCATGGGAAGGAGTATTTTCCTTGTAGGTATTTCTGACACGGGGGGCACTCGTGTTAGCTGGACAGGCGTCGTGCACCAGGGGTGGACCAAGACTCTCAGGAACTCCATACCCACCCCATTCGGGGAGGATGGATTTGAGAGGATGTTTTGAGATTCCCACTCTAGACAATTTTAACCTAAAATGACTGCTGCGTCTTTTTGACCTTTTTATATTTCCAAAGCACCTACAGTAAAAAGTACTTTTATAGAACCTGTTCAGAAGTAGAAGGGAAAAAAATGGTCTAAAGCAAAAACAGCTTGGGGGAGGCAGTCCCATTAGATTTCACATGCCTTCCCGATTACTTTCTACGTCACTGCGTTATTTTTATCTGAAATAAAAGGACGCCTCTGCCTCCGTGATTTTACTCAGGGATCCATTGCCCGAGCTCTTGTCCTGAGGGGCCGTGTGGCCCTATTGCAGGCAGGGCGTGTGGAGGGCACCATGGGTCTGTGTGGAGGGGCCTGCTCTGCAGGCAGGACCCGAAACGGGGCATGGGGGGGCGGGCTGCGTCAGGATTCAGCCTCCCCCGGAGAGAGGCAGAGCCTCTTCCTTGTGAGAGCGCGAGCGTGGTCTGCAGCCATTGTAGTTACCTGCAGAGGGCAGTGAGCGGGAGTTCCCAGCTGGCACCTGTTGGTGAACAGGGTCCGGTTCTGGGTCCTCCTGGGGGCGCGCGGCCGAGGCTGCCGCAGGGCATCTCCCTGAGCTGTGCCTTGTTTTTACTTTCTCAGGCTTGCGATAGGCTTTTGGCTCATCGAGTGGAAACCAAAATGAAGGGCAACAAGGTGAACGAGGTGCTGAACAGACTGCACTTGGCCGTCCCCAGCAAGAGGGACGACAAGGTGAGGCGGCCTGAGAGCGCCTGGGCCACGCAGTGGCGTTGCTGGTACACGTTCAGCGGGCCCCGTCCACGTGCCTTTTCCTGGGGATCACGGTCCCGTTGCCCTGTGCCCAAATGGAGTTTATGCGTGGGCCTTGGTTTCTCATGCGTAGTGGGGTTACGTGCGCTACACGGGGCAAAGAATTGAGAAGGGAGAAAAGAAAGTGCCTCGGAAACCTGCCCTCGCTCTGCAGAGGCACTTGCTGCCGTCATTCAGTCCCGCTTTTCCTTCCAGAAGTGTTCTCTGTACAGAAGCGTGTTTTTAAAACCGTTTTTAAAATACAGATGGAAGTGTCTCGTTATTGTTGTACAACTTCCGCTTTGTTGACCTCGCGAGCAGTGCAGGCACGTCTTCACACGTGCATTTCTTCAGTGATCAGTGCAGTTGAGCAGTTTGACATGCTGATTAGCCTTTCATTTAATCAGATGGGCTACCCTTTTCCTGTTGATTGATAATTTTTATATTAAGAAAATTGGATTTGTCATACATCCTGTAAATATTATTTTTGTCTTTTTGTCACTTGCCTTTTGGGTTTTTGCATTCAACCTCAGAGAAATTACACATTTTAGAACAGTTAACATATGCTAATATTTTCTGCACGGCTACTGGGTTTGCGTCAGGCAGACAGAGGCCTGGCGTCCGTTCCAAATATATTTTAAAAGCATGTTTTTCTTCTCTACTTTCATGTTTTTTACTTATGTAATTGGTCTGGGTATGGTTTTATATTTTTCTGGCAGACAGAGGATTTGCTTCCAGTTTTTCATTTTTTTTAAGTTTCTTTCTCATTTAGGTGTTTCACATAAGTACTTCTGATAATGTCTTCCCAGGAGAGGCCCCCCTTCATCCCGGAAGGAGTGGTGGCTCGCAGGAAGAGAATGGAAGTTGGGGAGCCCAAGAAGAAACGGGTGAGTCACTGAACCTCTCACCCTGGCTTTCTCATCGGGGCAAAGGCCGTATGCACAGAGATGGACGTGGGGGTGTCAGGCAGGAGCCGAGGTGCCCAGGAGCTGCCATCGAGCTCTGGACACAGCGCTGAGTGCCCAGACGTCTGCTCTGAGGAAAGGTGCAGGAAGTGGGGTGGACAGTCCCACAGGTGTCAGAGCAGCTGTCCCTGCAGAATGGCAGGTGGCCCCACAGTCATGGAGGGGATTGGAGAAGAGGTTGTTTCCTGGGGACAAGGAGGGGCACAGTGCTTCTGACCAGGGAGGTAAAACAGAGCCGTGATCATTTCTTTTCCATTGCAGGAACGAGATCTGGAGCTGGAAATGGGAGATGATTATATTTTGGATCTTCAAAGTAAGGCTGGTGCAGTTATCTCTGTAAAGTGCTGTTGCATGTGAAGTGTTTCAGAAAAGGAGGGAAGGGCTTTAACGAGCAAAAGTCTCCCAGTATATTTGTAAACTTTTCATAGGGTTTTGGTAGATCTCTTTCTTTTTGAGTAGCTTTCCCGGCGTGTAAACATTGAACGCAGGCCGGGCGCGGTGGCTCATGCCTGTAATCCTAGCACTCTGGGAGGCCGAGGTGGGCGGATCGTTCTGAGCTCAGGAGTTCGAGACCAACCTGAGCAAGAGCGAGACCCCATCTCTACCAAAAATAGAAAGAAATTAATTGGACAGCTAAAAATATATATAGA
>CAUYSK010102324.1:0-24115 GCA_963575035.1 Avahi laniger
AGTAGCTGGGACTACAGGCATGCGCCACCATGCCCGGCTAATTGTTTCTATATATTTTTAGCTGTCCAATTAATTTCTTTCTATTTTTGGTAGAGACGGGGTCTCGCTCTTGCTCAGGCTGGTCTCGAACTCCGGAGCTCAAACAATCCGCCCACCTCGGCCTCCCAGAGTGCTAGGATTACAGGCGTGAGCCACCGCACCCGGCCTGTTGGAAGATTTTTATATTGTTCCTGAGGTGGTAAAATACTAATTCAAGGTAAACCATAATAAATTAATTTGGAACAATGTTTGGGGAATAGTAAAATTACCAATTGAAGATAATATAATAAGTTAGGGAGGCATATAGGAATCCCAAGGGTAATTACTAAAAGAATAATATAGGATTATAAAATTAAGAGGCTAATAGCGGAGGAAAAATTAATAATAAAAAATAAAAGATTGCAAAAAAAATACAAGATTGCTCAGTATCACTAATTGTCAGGGAAATGCAAATCAAAACCACAATAAAATATTACCTCATACCTGTTAGTATGGTTATTTAAAAAAAATTTAAAATGTGGCAAGGTTGTAGAGAAATTGGAACCTTTGTATATTGTTGGTGGGATTGCAAAATGATGCAGCTAATATGGAAAGCAATTCTGGTCATTTTATTGAAACCTCTGGGAAGATGGAAAATTTGGATGGCTATCTGTAAGATTTATAAATCTGGCAGTTTGGGGGCCACCATTTGGAGAGAATTGCAAATGAATAAAGTCACGGAGAAAAGCAGAGTTAATAGATGGAAAGAAAGTCTAAATTCTAACACTATCATTTCAGCCCCATGTCTGAAGTTATGGAATTTTCAGTTATATAAGCTGATACATTCTCTTCTTGGCTTAAGCCAATTTGAAGTGGGTTTTTGTCATTTGCAATATCAGAGTCCTGACAGGTATGCCCTTGTCAACATTTAACAATTACCTAGATGGAACATAAACAGCATTATTACAGCTATAGTATAAAACAAGCTAATTCACAGATATGAGGACTTATCAAATCTCATCAAACATTGCCTAGGAATGTTGGCTAAATTCAGCTCTGAGAGCCATGCCATCAAGGGAAGACAAAAGCACCAGAGGTAGTTAAACGCTTTTAAAATATTATAATATTGAGAAATGTAAAACTTTCTAGTAATTCAACTAGAGATTTGGTAAATGCACTGAAAATTTTAAATGCTAGGAAGTTATACTAGTATTAATTCTCTGCCTCTACCTTCCACACAGTTTCTGCACTATCAGAAACGCACACACGCACCACACAAACATTTTCTTCCAACTCAAAACCATTGGTCATTGGTCACCACGTTTATTCACCATGTTTGCTTTGAAAGCAATATTTTTTGGCAAATATAAAACATAGGCATTCTTAAAACAAATGTATTTAAAGCAACTGATACTAGGCAAATGCTCTAAAAAATTTTACATATACTTTTTTTTTTTTTGAGACAGAGTCTTGCTCTGTTGCCCCACATAGATAGAGTTCAGTGGTGTCATCACAGCTCACTGCAACCTCAAACTCATGGGCTCAAGCGATCCTCCCACCTCAGCCTCCCAGAGTGCTAGGATTATAGGCGTGAGCCACTGCTCCCAGACCACATATACCTTTAATATATTGATTTCATGCTATTGAAATCATCTTTGGTAAACAGGAAAGATTAGGGTTTTTTAGTTTTTATTTATAAAACAGTTCTGAAAATCCAAAAGACAATTAGAATCAAAACACTGGACGGCTTCTAAAATATTATTTTTTAAATATTTTCTAAAGTATTAATGCTTCCACTAGAAAACATTAATTATTTACTAGATATCATGGAAATCTCCATTTCTATAACTCTATTTGCAAAAGGACGCAATTCAATCATCTACTTTTGACAGCAAATACTTTTTTTAGAAAATCACATTAAACAATGACATTTTCCTATGAACTTTTTATTTCTGTATAATCAATGAAATAGGTCTATTTGAAAACATTTACTCATGTGGAACCTGTATAATTAAACTTTAGACTCCATTGGGTTTGTGTAGGTTTTTTTTTTTGAGATACAGTCTCGCTCTGTTGCCTGGGCTAGAGTGCCATGGCATCAGCCTAGCTCACAGCAACCTCAAACTCCTGGGCTCAAGTGATCCTCCTGCCTCAGCCTCCTAAGAAGCTGGGACTGCAGGCCTGCACCACCACATGCAGCTAATTTCTTCTACTTTTAGTTGTCTGGCTAATTTCATTCTATTTTTAGTAGAGCCAGGGTCTTGCTCTTACTGAGGCTGGTCTCAAAGTCCTGACCACAAGTGATCCTCCTGCTTCGGCCTCCCAGAGTGCTAGGATTACATGCGTGAGCTACCATGCCCGGCCTCCATTGAGTTTTTAACAATAAATTTATTATCTTGGTCAAAATGTGTCAATTTCCTTTAAATTATTATGTAAAATGGCTCAAGTTGAAACTGAGAAATTAATGTAATTCTTGTTTTTCAAGAATTAGTGGGATTAATAACATTGCAACTATTTTAATATAAACCAAACTATACAAAAATTGTGAAACTAAGATTTGTTTACTTAAGCTGAAAAGCATTATTTCTAAAAAGTGTTTACTAAGCGTTCCAAACATCCAGAAATTCAACTTATAATCACTTTTATCAGTTAGTAAAATACAGTAGTTAATGGAAACATGTTAAGATCAGAAAATCCTAGTAAAACGTCAACCAGAAACATTTGTGATGCTCAAAGTTTTAAATACAATTTAGCATAATCTTGCAGGTTACAAACGTAGTACTAACATATTAAATGCATATAAAAAAATAAAAATAGAAACAATACCCTTTTTAGTTGCTGTTCTTTTAAGCTTCTCACTGTCCTTGCAGGCTCAGAAATGAAGTTTTTATAGTTTTCACATATAGTGATCCGAGACTGGGCTACCTGCATGGTTCCCTCGAGAAAGGATTTCCAAACAGGATACATGCTCCTAAATTCAAAGAGGGACAGAAAAGTATTAGGCAGAGAATGGGAAGAAAAAGTTGGCTAACCTTTTTCTCACTGGCTAACATTGACGGAATAAATAACTTCTTTATAACTGTAAATGTATTTAGACTGGCTTATAGGCAGTATCAGCACATGTAAGAAAAAGCATGGCATATACTCTATTCCTCTATAGCTCAACAATAGGGAGTTTTGATTCATTAGCCATTAATAATAACGGAACAGAGGGATACAAGAACTACAATTCTAGACAAAGCTAACACTATAAAAATTAGTGAACACTGCAGACTCTCCAAGCCTTTCGTGGTCACAGGGTCATCATTATGAATATCAAGTTTTATCACTTCATTAAGGTATTTCCTAATTTTACAAATGAGGTAACTGAGGCTCAGAGAGATTTAGATAATCATTCTGGGTCAAACAAGAATGTAGCAGTATTGACATATAAGACAAAAGCTGAGTACCTCTGGAGTATTAATAAATTTTCTTTCAAATAAATCATATTTTTACATAAACTGATGTGGCTGGAAAAATATATCATGAACAATTGCTTCTGTGCTTGAGAAGTCTATTTTGTCTAACAAAAAAAAAATCTATAATTTATTGCTTTACCTCTGTCTCTCTCTCTTGTAACAATCCTTAGCCAGCATCACATTGTGCCTTGGTGTCATTCCAAGCAAATCCCATCACTTTTGCTTGATAAATGTGTTCACCAATCTCTTGGTAAAGTCAAAACATTATTCATTCTTTGCTTTTTCTAGCCAATTTCCTTTTCAAACTTCTCTCCTATGTTGGTAAATGCCTTAGCCAATCCCAGCATGCTCTTATACTAGTTATAAAACACATTTTATAACAATGGAAATTACTTTGTTTTTAAAAATGAGTACTTACTGTAAAATTTTGATAGATTATAATATTCATCTCCTGAGATTTCCCTTCTGTTCATATGGATTTTCTACTATAGCAATGTATAAGACAATATGCTACATAAAATTCTAACTGTGGATTAATAGCTGAGAGCGTAAAAACAAGAAAAAGACAAATTGCCTGGGTCCTTATGCTAGTTAGAAGTGAAAAAAAAAACAAAAAACAAAACTTGACAAACTATAGTTTTCAACCAAGGAGTCTAATGAATCAGGTCATATACCAAATGTATCTGTTTGGATGAAAATATTTATTTAGGCAGAGGTGGGCTGGGCGTGGTGGCTCATGTCTATAATCCTAGCATTGTGGGAGGATCATTTGAGCCCAGGAGTTCAAGACCAGCCAGGGCAACAGAGCAAGACCCTGTTTCTACAAAAAACAGAAAACTTAGCCAGGTGTGGTGGCATATACCTGTAGTCCGAGCTACTTGAGAAGGCTAAGGCTGGAGCAACAGAACAAGACCCTGTCTCTAACTAACTAACAAACTAAGTAACTAACTTAGGCAAAGGTATATCACCATCCTTTTGGAAAGATTCAGCATAAACTATCAGCATAAAAGCACCAGACTTAAGACTTAAGTCTTAAACTTAAGACGTAGAATTAAGAACAGCAAAATTAAGGCTCTCCCTGGCCTTACGGCATGACAACCAATGGAACGTCCTTTCGTCAACTCACCACAGGCCCTCCTAAGCAGTCCAAATAAATTTTCTCAGAAAATGCACTGACATAAAAATTTAGTACTATGCTTTCTAACTATTAATTTATACTTAATGAAATCATACTGAAAATGAAAAAGAATCATTATGAATTGTGATGGAAGGAGGAACTCTTCATTCACATTCTTCCCTATACCCCTTTAACTGCTGCTTACCCTTCAAATCTCAGCTTAAATGTAACCTCCTTTGGGAAGTCTTTCATGATTACCACCAAGCCAACCTCCAGACTCAATCAAGTTGCTCTTTGTTATTAGTTCATGGTTCCAGCACTTTTCCTTTAATTGCAAAACAATTTTTTTTTTTTTTTGAGACAGAGTCTCGCTTTGTTGCCCCAGGTAGAGTGCAGTAGTGTCATTACAGCTCACTGCAACCTCAAACTCATGGGCTGAAGCGAGGCTCGAGCCACGATGCTGGGCTAATTTTTCTATTTTTAGTTGAGACGGGGTCTCGCTCTTGCTCAGGCTGGTCTTGTACTCCTGAGCTCAAGCAGTCCTCCCACCTTAGCCTCCCAGAGTTCTAGGATTACAGGCGTAAACCATTGCAACCTGATAAAATTATAAATATTTTTATGTGATTTAGTTAATATCTATCCCTCTCACTATAGTGAAAACTCCATGAAGGCAGGGATGTATGTCTTTCTATTATATTCCTACAGACCAGTAAGTATAGAATGATTACAATACATGTTGAATAAATGAATGAATCGATGAATGTACAAATTATGAAGACTGTACAATAAAAAGATAAATCTCTTCAATAAAAAGAGAGTTTAAAAAGAGACCTTTAGAGATTAGCTGGTTTATATACAGCAGGCAAAAATACCCTAAACAATGAGGTACCATGACAAGCACAGAATTTAGCTACCAGTCAGAAGACCAAGGTTCCAGTTCTAGTTTAACCAATATAATTATATGTAGCACACCTCACTATACTTTCATTTCCTTAACTGGGGAAATAACAAAAATACCTGCACCATGTATTTTACAGGGTTATTTTAACAATTAAACACAAAAGATGTGGAAACTCTTAATACACAGATTCTTTTAAATGAAAAAATGGTAACAGTAACAGAATTGTGACAGAAATAGAAATACTTCTTGTTAACATAATAGCGGTGGTTCCAATGGTAGTGATGTTTCCATTCTGATTAAGAAAAATAGTCATGGGTCATAGAGTGATTTTTAAAAGAATTTTACTTCATCGGGTTTTACATGAAGCAATTCTGAAGGATAAGGAAAGGTATCAAGCATGTATGGTATTTTGCTATTCTGCTCAGTTCAGGAAATGAGGCTAAAAATTATAAAAGAAAGGAGATTCTTTTAAGAACCTATCACATGGTAGGCACTATGTTCCATATTTTACATTTATCCCATCATTCAATTCTCACCACAACTTTCTAAGATAGATATTATCCCCATTTTACAAAGGAGAAAAGTGAGGCTCAAAAAGGTTGTGAAATTTTCCTAAGGCTATTCACTAGGAAATAGCATCTCCACGGTCATAACCTAGACTTTGCCATTACTAATAACTACTGCTCTGCTCTTATGTCAACTTCAATCATCCCTGACCAACACCTCCTGATTCCACTCATACCCTTTAGGAATGTGACTCCAACAATTACTCAACATTATAAGAACCCACAATCCATTTGATCCTACCCTCTTTCTCTTGTCTCTCACCTCTCTTATCATCTCCCTTCTCAGCTCCTTTCCCAGCCTCGGATTCATGGTCTATCACAATCACTCCTTTTGGTATACCCTTATTACCCTTGCCTTCTCTCTTTCCATCTTTATAACTTACAAGCTCCTACCTTGGTTAAATCCAAAACTCTGTTTACACCATACCAAGATCTGTGTGAGAATGTGACTGGAAAAAAAGATAATCATTTTGCCTAGTCTCACTTTAAATTGATGTCAAATAAATTCTAGTAATTTATTTGACACTTAGTGCTGCTACCCAGTAATCATATTATAGTTCCTTAATCCAGGAGTCCCCACCCTTTTTGGCACCAGGGACCAGTTTCATGGAAGACAATTTTTCACGGACTGGAGATGGTGGGGGATGGTTTTGGGATGATTCAAGTGCATTACGTTTACTGTGTACTTTATTTCTATTATGATTACATTGTACTATATAATGAAATAATTATACAACTGACCATAATGCAGAAGCTAATGCCACTGCTGATCTGACAGGAGGCAGAGCTTAGGTGGAGATGCAAGCAATGAGGAGTGGTTGTAAATACAGATGAAGCTTTGCTTGCTTGCCCACTGCTCACTTCCTGCTGTGTGGCCTGGTTCCTAACAGACCATAGACTGGTACCAGTCCATAGCCCGAGGGTTGGGGACTGCAGCCTTAATCCATCTATTCTCCTACCCTTCTACACAATTATTTCCCAATTTATCCTCTCTTCTCAAATGTCTAATATTATCATACTTTCAGCTGACAATGAAGCTACCAGAAGGCAATGCCCACGTGTTCCCACCACATCTACCAATCTCCTTATCTCTGCACTCATACATTCTGCCATCCCTCCTATTACTTGCATGAACTACCCATGCTCCCATGCTCTATAGGCCAATCCTTCAACCTCTCACTCAAGACTGTCAATCCAGTAATCTCCTACAATGTCAATTTTTCCCTCTCTACTAGATCATTCTCATGAGCAACTAAATATGATATATCTCCATTTTAAAAAATACAGCTCTCCATCAACTCCCCATTTCTCCAGCTACCACCCTAATATTTGCCCCCTTTCACAGAAAAACTCCTTCAAAGAATTATCTCAAATTACTGTTTCCACATTTTTTCCTCCTGGTCTCTCTTGATCCATTCAAATCAGACTTTAGTTATCTATTACTCTTTTGAAATTGCTTGCCAAAGTCATCAAAGATCTCCCTACGGCTAATCCCAATAGTTAATTCAAGTCTTGATCCTATTATTCAACATAGCAGCAGGACTGACCCAGATAACCCTTCCTGAACTGCTTTCTTCACTTGGCTTCCAGGACATCACTCTCCCTTGGTCTGCTCCTACCTTTACTGTTTCCTTTTCATCTCATTGGCCTGTAAATGCTGAAGTGCCCGAGGGTCAGACCCCAGGCTTTTTCTCTTCTCTAACTACACTCTCTTTTTAGATGAACTCATCCATTCTCATTGCTTTAAAGACTACCAATATGCTGACTACTCCCAAACTTCTAATTGCTGCCCAGATATCTTCCCTGACCCCCAACTGCCTATTTAACATATCCAACTTGGATATTTAGTAGGCATCATAAATCCAACATGTTCAAAACGAAATCTTTGATTTCCTTAAAATATGTTCTGTCAATCTAGTTCATCTCATTAACAGTTATTCAAACCTTCTAGTTGCTCAAGCCAAAAACCCTAGAATCATCATTGATTCCCCTTTTTTCTCTCACATCCCACATCTGCTCCATCAAGAAATCCTCCTTGCTAGACTTATAAAATATCATGGAATCTGATTACTGCCTATATCCCCCACTGTGACCACCCTGTTTAGAGCCACTATCATACGTTGTGCTTGGACTATTCCAAACGTCTCTTAGCTGCCCTCTGTTTCTGCCCTGTTCCCCTTAATGTCTATGCTCTACATAGTACAGTGATTGCAATGTCACTGCTCCCTGGCACTCTGTATTTTCCTTACTATGGTTACCAGTCCTTATCACCAATTGACATACATGTTTAAATATTTACTTGTTTATTATCTGTCTTCCCTCACTAGAATGTAGGCTCCATGCAGCAGAAGCTTTGTTTTATTAATATTTACCACTATATACATGGCACCTAGAACAGGGTATAGCATAGCAGGCACTCAATAAATATGTACTGGAGGAGGTGGGGGGAATAATGGAGCCTCAGTTTGAACTCAGATTTGTCTGGCTCCCAAACCTCTGTTCTTCTGCTGACATAGATTGTTCTTCATCTCAGTTAACAATACTAAACATAAAAAAGGGTCTCTTCATTCTGATAAAAGTATATCAAGATTTATATATCCTAAGTTCTTCGTATATATCCTACATGATTTTTGTCTGATACCTTCTGTACCATTATTTTCTTATCTTTTTTGTTAAATTGACTTACCTTTTAAACTAAAATATATGTACCTTACAACCTTACATTACTATTCTAAATGAAAAACAAGCAACATCTGCCATTATAACGTTATAACTAGTACAATACAAAAAAAAATTCATCCATACACCACCAAAGATCATGCTGTGAACTATTTCTTGCATGGATATCCTACTGGAAAACAGAAAACTTTTAACAGAAAGAATTTTTCATCAAGAAATAAACCAACAAATTATTAACTGTTAAAATCTTAACTGTGGTAGTGATCACACAAATCTACAAATGGTAAAACTACATAGAATTTAATATGTACACATATACATACATACAAATGAGTGCATATAAAACTCATGAATTCTGAATTAGATTGTTGGGCTGATTCATTATCAATTTCCTAGTTGTGAGATTGAACTATAGTTATGGAAGATGTTACCACTAAGGAAACTGGGTGGGTGAAGAATATAAGAACAGTATGTATGTATGTATGTATTTATTTTAGAGACAGGGTCTTACTCTGTCACCAACGCTGGAGCGCAGTGGCACGATCATTGTTCACTGAAGCCTCGAACTCCTGGGCTCAAGCAATTCTACTGCTTCAGCCTCCTAAGTACCTAGGAGTATAGGCACACAGCACCACACGAAACTGATTTTTCTATTTTTTGTAGATATGAGGTCTCACTATGTTGTCCGGGCTGGTCTCCAACTTCTGGCCTCAAGTGATCCTCCTATCTCTTTGTATTATTTCTTATAATTGCCTGTGAAACTACAATCATCTCATATAAAAAGTTTTTTTTTAAATGTAACAAATAAAATTGCAGATCTTCCCTAGTCCTAGAAATATAGCTTCCTGCTAGCACTGCACCTCAAGAAGACTCTAAAAAAATCTGATAAATTCATTATCTAAGATTAATTTAAACCAGGTGTGGTGGCTCATACATGTAATCCCAGCACTTTGGAAGGCGAAGGCAGGACAATCTCTTGAGGCCAGGAGTTCAAGATCAACCTGGGCAACATAGCGAGACTCTGTTTTTACAGGCGTGGTGACATGTGCCTATAGATCTGGCTACTTGGGAGGATGAGATAAGAGGATGGCTCAAGTCAAGGAGTTTGAGGCTGTAGAGAGCTATGATGGTGTCACTATAGTCCAGTCTAGCCAATACAGCCAGATCCTGTCTCTAAATTAAAAAAAAAAATTATATAGCAACTGATAACAAGGAGAAAGTACAGTGTTTTAGTAAGCAAGTGTTCATATATTATTGTTCCTGATGGTAGGAAGGGAGAATATCCTAAACCCAGGTAACAGAAGTAAAGGCAGGGAAGATTGATTTCACTATAGTTGAGGTGTGATGACAGTTGAAATACAGCTGCAGTGCCCAAGGGTTGGGGAACCAAGGATGAAAGGAAGAGAAATGGACATAGATGAGGAGAGAAAGGTCATTTGAGGCCAGGTTTCTTCATGACTTTGAGTATCATAAAAAGAAATTTAAATGTTATCCTGTTGGCAAGGAGAAACTACAGAAGATTTTCTAGCAGGAGAGTGACAATAGGCCTATTTTATAAAGATATAGTTTGTGGCATTGGAGGAAACAGAATTGTGAAAGAGCGATCACAAGCAGAGAAGCAGCTACTTAGCATTCCAGATATGAGAAGAAGAGAGCTAGAAAGAAGTTGAAGTTGGGGGCAGCTGACTTGTTTCCCAAGCTGAAAAGTTAATAGAAATGTATGATCATTACAAGTTTATAGATAGTATTTAAAGACAGGAATATGGATAAGATTACTTAGAAGAGTTACTAAAGAACTGAGGGAACTTTAAGAAACACAGAAATAAAAACTTGTCCTCAGAGATTGATAAAAAAAAAAAAAAAGTCAAGAGAAAGTAGCATTATGGAAGTCTAGTTTCCAGGCAAATTAGGGTGGTTTAATGAAATTTAATGGTGCACATATCATCAGATTGGCAAACAATTTAAAAGACTGATCATATGCACTGTTAGTAACAAATAAAAAAGGAGCAGTTTTAAATCACATTAGAAGAACTATAAAATATTTCATTTTTCCTTTCTTTTTTTTTTAGAGACATGGACCTTGGAGAATGATAGAAGAAATATGAAATATATTGATACAGTTTATGCAGATCAATTTCCAATATCAACATTTTAAATGTATAAACCCTTTGACCTAGGATTTCCCCCTCTGAGAATTTACCCAACAGATAATTTCATAATGTACAAAGATATACCTATGTGTGTTATTCACTGCACCATTATTTGTAACAGTAATAAACTAAATAACTACAAATAGGGGAATGGATAATAAAAACACAGTTTGTCTAAACTATGGCACTGAACTAAAGCAGCCATTTAAAAAAATGGAGGGATCTGAACCTACTGGCATGAAAGGATGTCTAGAATAGACTCTTTTAGTGTGTAGGGGTGTTACAGAAGTATAGGTAAATAATAACTGCAGTTCTGTTAAAAACAGTAAACTGTGTATGTTCATGTATGAATTACACAGAAAAAAATACGAAAGAAAAGACCACACGCTTTTAACAGCAATTACTCTAGAGGAGTAGAACTCCGATAAGGCTAGACTTTATCCTCTTCTGTACTATTACCTACTTAATACAAAGCCTGTAGTACTTGGATAAGATTTTTAAAACTACCGATGCAAATATAAATAGAAAAAATTAAATGGGAAATTTAAAATGACTAAAAGTACATTAAACTATGAATAAACAAAAAAATTGGCAATTGCCATCTCACCCTCAATCTGTCTATTATCTTTTTCCAGAATGGCACCACCATCCTCTCAATTGCCTAAATTGAACAACCAGGGAGCCACTGTATAATTCTTCCTCCCCCTCCTCCTATCTCATTCTTTCAGTCAGTAAATATTTATCAAGTGTCTTCTATGTTTCAAGAGCTATTTCAGATAATGAGAAAACTGCTTATACATTTGTCTCAGAACAAATTTGACAAACAAAAAAACCTAAATTCTGCTCAATCAGTTGCAAGTCTTCTAGCTTCAGTCTCTGAAATCTCACCCACGACGTGATTTAGACTATAATTTCCATGGTTCAAATAAGAAATGATAAGAGATTAAATTCCTGCAGTGCTATCCTTTCTGAATTTTTCCTCACACTCCTCTAATACACCTTCATACTATTACTAAAGTGAAGTTGATCATGTCATTCCTCTTGTGGAAATTCTACAATGCTTCCATTATTTTCCAGATAAGAAAATAAACCCCATAACATGAAAATTCCCATAAGACACCTATCTGTATATCCTCCATCTCCACCACTCCACTTATCCTCCAAACCATACACTTTACACCAGCCATACTGAACTGCTCATTGTTATCGATACTCACATTTTCTCATGTTCCAGGCCTTTAAGGTGTTACTTTGGCTTAGAATTCCTTTTACTGAACTGTCTGCCTGGCAAACTCCTGCACATTCTTTAAGATTCAGTTCTACAAGCCTCGGTTTTCTTCTATGGCCCCAAAGCACCTCTACTATGACCCAATACTGCAACTGTTTATAGTGGTTATGTCCTATATGCTCCTGAAGGTCAAATATCACATTTTCTAGTCTCTAATCCTAAAGTCTACTTTAACAGCTGGCATGCAGTAGGTATTCCATATACATCTCATGAATAAAGAAAGAATGAACAAGTGTTTAAATAGCTACGTGACCTTGAGTAAGGTGTATAACCTGAGATGCCGTTTTCCAGCATATAAAATGAGGATAATTATATCTACCTCACAGGGTTGTTTTGATAATCATGGGAGATGAGTTAAATTTCCTGGCATAGTATCTGGCATATACTAAATACTTAGGAAATGTTGGCTTAACACTTTTTAAAATTAGGTTTTATAAGCTAGTCTGGGAGCATAGATTTATTATCCTTATTTCTTTGGTAACTTGAATCCTGAATTTCAAATAAACTTGGAACACAGCTATCTATAAGTTGGATGCTTTTTCACTCCACAACAAGCATTCTCTTTCTTGGTCAGGCTGATTTCCTTATACCAGCAACACTGTACATATCATGCTCACTCTCACCTCAAAGTTTTGTTCAATGTCTTTTTTGCCTAGAATTTCACCTCTTCTCTCTTCACCCTTAGCTGAACTTTGTAGATATAGGAAAGTCCACAAGGAAATCTTATTTTTATTTTCTGTTTTGTTTTAATATTCTCTATTGTAATTATAGTGTTTTATTATTTATAGCTATCATGCCACCTTCTAAGCTATCAGTCTGCCACTGTGAAGAACTATTAGGGTTTCTTATGTATCCTTCAGTTTTCTACCCCCATTGCCACATTCTTAAGAAATTCTCTAATGATATCGGTCTTCACTGACAATTCAGTGGCTTGATTTCAACTCAGACTCCAAACCTTATACTTCAATACTGAGCTCTTAATTACCCTGGATTCTCTGCTATCGTTTCATGGGTATTAGTCTTAATTTCAACCATATAGTAAGCTCTGAGGTCTTTCTTTTCTGGATCCCCAACACTAATGACAACCTAAATACAAAAGACAATAAATACTTTCAAATTAACCTCAAAAAAGACATCACATTCTAAATAAAATTACACTTTTAAGATATCAGTAGGTCACTGAGGACGCAAGTTGTATTACGTTGTCATCTACCTTTTTAAATTAGTAAGTGGGATATTATCTAGCCAACTTCTGGATACCTTGTTTATACACACACACAAACACATTTCTAAAGTAAGTATTGTGCTAAAGGTATGCTCTTTTTCTTAAAATATTTTACTTAGAAACTTGTTGCACTAATGTGTTTCATTGTAGGTCACTGAGAAAACAATTTGTGTTCCACTGTCATCTATATTCTTTGAATTCTATATGTAGGTATTAATTAGATAATCTTGGCTTAAACACAAGAAAATGATTTATTTTATATAGGTTATCAACATGTTATGAAACATTAAAAATTTTGATAACTCTGATACTATTACATAGCAGAGCAAAGAAGTAATTCTTTTAAAAATGAGAGTATTACATTTTATGTGACATGGCTCTGACATGGCTCAGTTTTAAAGAAAACAGGCAAAAACTACTTAGTAAGTTACCTGTAATCATTCCGATCATCAGCTTTTACTCCAGGCCAATCTCTCTTCAGGTATTGACTAGCCAACTTCTGGATACCCTGTTAAAAAATACATATATTTTTCTAAAGTAAGTATTGTGCTGTAAAGGAATCTCTTTTCCTTAAAATGTATTACTAAGAAAATCCCATTTTTCCAAATTTAAATTTAATTCCGAAGTAAAGAACCGATGATAAATAGAACGGTACAACTTTCTTTCATTACTGTCCAGTTTTCATTTTTAGGAAAAGAGTAAGTATAAAGATGAGAAAATTGAAACTTAATTGATATATTTTTCACTTCACCAAACTATTTGACTAGCCATAAAAACAAACTGCCTCTGACATGTCACAGGGAACACAGCTGCCCATCTCCACAGAGTTCTGCTTACACAGCTTGAAATCTCAGTTTCCCACTATTTCTCAGCTGTGGTACATACTGCATTTATAAATCCCAGCAGCCAAACTCTTATATACCAGGAAAGTTAAAAAACATATTCAATTTGGAGCAGACAAATATACACTGGCTTGTAAAATTAATAAACAAAGCTTGGTGCTGTTTATTAGAAATTCTCCAGATAGAAATTCTGAAGATAGATTTTAAGGGTCTTTTTTTAAAAAAAATAATAATACCATGGCAAAAGTCACTTCAAATGAAAAAAAATAGTTTTAAAAAGAAATATATCCACTTACTATTATCCATACAGCATGAATCTAGATAAAGCAGAATATTTATCTATAATAGGTGGGGGAGGGAAGTACAGGGATTGGAACAGAGAAGACCATTTTGTTAAGAAGTGAGGTTCAACTACACATTCCAATTATATATTATTTTTGTTTTTTTCATTGATTATTTTTAATTATGGGTACCTAATAGTTGTATACATTTATAGGGAACATGTGATGCTTTGATACAGGCATAAAATGTATAATAATCAAATCAGCATAATCGGGGTATCAATTCACCTCAAGCATTTATCATTTACTTGTGTTAGGAATATTCCAGTTCCACTCTTTTAAGTACACCAGAAACCTTATTGTTGACTATAATCACTTTGTTGTGCTATCAAATATTGTTCATTCTAACTATCTAACTATATTTTTGCACCCATTAACCAACTCCACTTCATCCCTGCTCCCTGCTACCCTTCTCAGCTACTGACACCATCATTCTAATCTCTGTCTTCACAGGATCAAGTGGTTTAATATTGAGCTCCCACACATGAGTGAGAATATGCAAGATTTGTGTTTCTGTGCTTGGCTTATTTCATTTAACATAATGTTCTCCAGTTCCATCCACATTGTTGCAAATAACAGGACTGCATTCTTTTTTATGATTGAATAATATTCCATTGTATATATGTACCACATTTTCTTTATCCATTGATCTGCTGATGGACATGTAGGCTGATTCCAAATCTTGGTTATTGTGAATAGTGCTGCGATAAACATGGGAGTGCAGATATCTTTTTGATATACTGATTTCCTTTCTTTGGGATATATATCTAACAGTGGGATTGCTGGGTCATATGGTAGTTCTATCTTCAGTTTCTTGAGGAACCTCCATAGTGTTCTCCACAGTGCTTACACTAATTTACATTCCCATCAACAGTGTATGAGGGTCCCCCTTTCTCTACATCCTCGCCAGCATTCGTTATTGTCTGTCTTTTGGATAAAAGCCATTTTAACTGGGGTGAGAGGATATCTCATTGTAGTTTTGATTTGCATTTCTCTGATGAATAATGACGTTGAGCATTTTTCCATATACCTATTGTCCATTTGTATATCTTCTTTTAAGAAATGTCTATTCAGATCTTTTGCCCATTTTTAAATTAGATTACTGGAATTTTTCCTATTGAGTTGTTAGAGCTCTTTATATATTCTAGTTATTAATCCCTTGTCAGATGGGTAGTTTGCAAATATTTTCTCCCATTCTGTGGGTTGTCTTTTCACTTTGTTGATTACTTTCTTTGCTGTTCAGAAGTTTTTTAGGTTGATGTGATCCCATATGTCCAATTTTGCTTTGGTTCCTGTGCTTTTGAGGCATTACTTGAGAAATCATTACCCATACCAATGTCCTGGAGTGTTTCCCCAATGTTTTCTTTTAGTAGTTTCATAGTTTCAGGTCTTATATTGAAGTCTTTAATCCATTTTGATTTCATTTTGGTATATAGTGAGAGATAGGGGTCTAGTTTTCATTTTTTTGCATATAGACATCCAGTTTTCCCAGCACCATTTATTGAGGAGACTGTTCTTTACCCAATGTATGCTCTTGGCACTTTTGTTGAAAATGAGTCCAATAAATGTATTACTTTTAGATAGGAACACATGTGATACCCTAACAGTATAACAGGGCCTAATGTGGATATAGAAATCATTAATGTTGGGATACTCATTTATATAAATGCAACTCTAACAAGAATACAATGCTGAAGTGAAGAACAATAACATTAGTTAATAGATTGGCTGCTTTAAGCAACGGTTGTTCAAGTAAAATCAATGTCACACTCTATACATATGTATGTACATGGTACCTTTCCATTAAGGTCTGCTACCAAATCAATTTGACTCAATTAAATTCACTGTTTAATGCCTCTGTTTACCATTATTCAATGAATCCAAAGGGAAGCAGGAACTATAGAGAAGCTTCTTTGAATCTCAAGTTCCTCCTGAACTTAGTAATAGTTTGTTTTCACTATTTCCAGGTATTGTGTATCCTGAGAACTCACATCCACAATATTTCCACTTAACATATCTTGTACTTTGAGGAATCTGATTACTAAGTCTTCTATGAATACGTACAGTATTTTTTCACTTCTCTACCTTGTTCATACTGTTCTCATTGCATGAAATATCTTCAAACCACTTCCATTCCTACATGCTGAATTCTTATCCCTCTTTTTAAACTGATTTTAAATTCCCTAACATAAAACATTCAGAAGTATATATAGGCAAATTTGAAGAGTTTCATTGTCTAGGTATTTAATTTCATTTCATTAAAGTATAACAGTCTCATCATTCTTTCTGCATTTATTAGCTATATTCTTTTAAGATCTATGCCTCCTGAACTATCTGGTTACATTGAGATATAGCTCTTAGAGGAAAGACAGGATCAATACCTGATTGTCCAGTTTTGGTCTGAAGATGAACAATGCGTTTTTAAAGTAACATTATGAACTCATGTATTTTAAATAATAGATGCATTCCAATTAATTGCAGTCACTCTTCTTCTGATGCTGGAATTGTCACATTTGTGGCCTGAAGGAGCCCCTCCAAGTTGGCTCCCATATCATTACCCCAATAGACTGTGATCGTTTCTTTGTTTTCTATTTACAGTTCTTGTCATAGACTTCCAATATGCTAGTTCTCCAAGGAATCCTAATGCCTTTCAGAGAGAAACCAGAGACCACAATCTAGGCAAAGTCCTTATCCTTCAGTTCTTTGTGTCTTTCTCTAAAAGCCCTTTTCTAATCATTGTATACGAAGTAGCTCACCCTCTCCTCAGTTACTCTCTCTCACACAAACCTATTTATTCATATTCCTTATACACTGTTACTTTATGGTTTAAATTTTCTTGTCTGTTTACTCACTAAAAGCTCCATCAAGTAGGGATCTTGTCTTTTTTTTTAAATCACTATATTCCCAAACTATAGAAGAGAGCCTAGAATTTAGTTGATGCCAGTAATAGTCACTGATTGCAAGAATAAATGCCACCTACATTATTCCATTTCTAACATATAATACCCATCTCTTTCTGTGTTTTTGTCATGCTGAGTTAGAAATGTTTGGATCAAACCTTCTCTGGTTTCTAATTTTCATATACTCAAAGGAAAAAAAACTGTACCATAATTTTGAGATTTATGATTAGGTGGCTTTAATGTAATAAATAAGTTACTTAGTAAAATTACAGTCAAGGCCAGATGTGGTAGTTCACACCTATAATGCCAGCACTTTGGGAGGCTGAGGTGGGAGAACAGCTTGAAGACAGGAGTTAGAGACCAGCCTAGGGAACATAGAGAGACTCCATTTCTATAAAAAATAAAAAATTTAGCCAAGTGTGGCAGCATGTGCCTGTAGTCCTAGCTACTTGGGAGGCTGAGGCGGGAGGCTCACTTGAACCCAGGAATTCAAGGTTATAGTGAGCTATGATTGCACCATTGTACTCCAGCCTGGGCGACAGAGTGAGTGAGACCCTATCTCTTAAAAAAATTTTTTTTTTTATCATCGTCACTATTGGAAAAGAATATGTGTGCAGATATTCCAAAGCAATACCAAAACAAAACAAAACCACTGAAGTTTATTCCCTACCTAGAAGGCAATACACATTAATTTTTGTGAAGGTTCAAATAAGTCAAAGTCCCTGAATTCAAAGAATGCATTACCTGTCGAGATGTATAAGAAGTACCCAACATAAAATGCCAGGCAACACATGGGTTACTGCCAAATAAGTGGTAAAATGTGATGTAAGTACCCAAATAAGAAAAAGATCATCTGATATTTTCCTAACAAATCACATTTAAATAATATGATAATGATAGTAAAATGATATGATAGTGACTTATTCAGTTTAATCACTGCTAAAATGTTTACAGAACATGAGATCCAAGATGAGCCTCAGTACATGAGTAGGAATAAGACGGAAGGCAGAACGACAGCACTCTAAATTTACATAGAACAAATGAACTAAAGAAGTACTTTCACACATTTATTTCTCTTAACTCTATATTAGGCCTTGTTATAACAACAAAGAAACTGGACACTAAGAGGATACATAATTTACTTAAGATCATACAGTTCATATCTAGTTAAGTTTGAGCTAGAATCCCAAGTTATCATAAATCCTTGCAAAAGATATCATTTTAGAGTGGAATTTGTCTAATTCTTTAAAGAAATTGTGAAATTACTTTAACTTATTAATGTTTTGTGCATTATAAATTGAAATAGCAATTTCTAGAGCTCTAAACCACAAAGCTGAACTGTATTAAACTGAATGAGCCCTTCAGAGATGAGATGAGGGATTCATGAAATAGACAAACAATGAGATCTTTAGATGAAAGACTTCATTCAAGTTAGTTCACAGAGGCAGGAATCATGATTTCTGTGTGTTTCATGCAGCTGTTCGATCTAATCTGCATGGATGCTCAGAAATACTCTGTGGCCATTATAGGGAAGGTCCTGAATAATATTTCATGTCTCTGAAAGCATTCTATATTTAAATTAACTGGTTTCCCTTTTAAGTTATGCTTAAAGCTACATCTCACAAATAAAAGATTTACTTATTTAAAAATAAAATTCTACCTCATTAATTTGCTAAGGAAAGTAAACCTATGGCTTGCAATTTTTTAAAAAGTGTTTTTTAATAATTCACTCCCCCAGCCCACAGTAAAAAGTGTTTGTATTAAATTATGCCCATAGTATTACTCTCCAAAACTGGTCCACTAGACATTTAATATTTATTTATATTTACCTGAGCATCACTGATGCATAATATTGATTTGATTTCAGTACAGTTCACTCCAGAACAGTGGTTTCCATAAAGATGTACTATCAATACAGTCTTTGAAACATGTAATAACATCCTATTCCAACTTTTAAAAAAGCCATCAGTGTCTGATGTTAGACTTGCTTTGTTTTACCTCTCAATAACACTTGCTGTATTGCTTTAACAAGTGAAGAAACACAAAGAAAGCCACTGTTGAGTGACCCTGGGAAATGGACTGATGACTTAACCTCTGGTCCATTTTCCACAGCAAGCTGAGCAGGAGTGTGCTCCATGGCTCTGGCATAGGTTATTATTCTGTATCCATTTCTCTCCAGCATATAGAGAAACTAATATTTAAATTATTCTAAAGATGTGATATCAGATGTCTGTTTTAAATTTTAGGAAACCATATTATTTATATGCTATATCTTTTTGTCATGAAATTCCCAACATTATGCAAATGATCTTTTATAAAATTAACAAGTTCGCTGCATAAGTTGGATACCGATCAGACTGATATAAATCATGCAATGATTATCTTTACTGTATTCTTAGATCGCTCCCACCCAAAAGGAAAGCTTTGAAATTGTTCTGTGTGGTATATAAACGTATAAGGTAAAAATATTAATCAGTATATTATTTAAATTACATAACAAATTGCCTTTACTGACTTTTCCATTAATTTCATGATGAAATGAAATATTAATCACATGTTATATATGTTATATATGCATCAAATATTAAAGATATATTTTAGTCTTTTCCCTTTTATAAATGAAAAATTAATTTTATTAATTATGTAAGAAAAATAAGATCTACTGACATTTTAAATGACCTATCCTGTTTGATTTAAAGACCAAACATAGAATAAAAAATAGATAAAATTTAATACTCATTCATGACAAAACTCAAAAAACTAAAAGTAAAAGGAAACTTCCTTAACCTAATAAAGGATATATATAAAGACCTTACAGCTAACAGCATACTTTTAATAGAGAGTGAATGTTTTTCCCCTAAGATTGGAATAAGGTAAGGATGTCTTCTATTACCACTTCTTTTCAACATTTTACTGGAAGACCTACCTAGTACAATAAGTCAAGAAAAAGAAATAAAAGCCATACAGATTAGAAAGAAAGAAACAAAGTTATCTTTATTCACAGATGCTATGACTGTCTATGAATCTATCCCTAGGAATCTATAAAAAATTCCTGGAACTATTAATAATAATAACTGAGTTTAGCAAGGTTGCATGATACAAGGTCAATACACCAAAGTCAACTGCTCTTCTACATACCTACGATGAACAATTAGAATTTGACACTTTTTTAAAAAACGAAGTACTTGGGTATAAATCTAATAAAATATGTGCAGGATCTGTATGTGGAAAACGCTAAAATACTGATGAAAGAAATCAAAGAATATCAAAATGAATGGAGAGATATTCCATGTAAATGGATTGGAATATTATTCAGTCATAAAAAAGAATGCAGTCCTGTTATTTGCAACAATGTGGATGGAACTGGAGAACATTATGTTAAATGAAATAAGCCAAGCACAGAAAGACAAATCTTGCGTGTTCTCACTCATGTGTGGAAGCTCAATATTAAAATACTTGATCCTGTGAAGACAGAGATTAGAATGATGGTTACCAGTAGCTGAGAAGGGTAGCAGGGAGCAGGGATGGAAGACTTCACATTGTTAAGATGTCAATTGTTCCCAATTTGATTTATACATTTTTAATCCTATCCCAGTCAAAATTCCAAGAAACTTTGTTTGTAGATATCAACAGACTAACTTTAAAACGCATAAGGAAAGATAAAAGTAGCAGAATAGCAAAAAGAATTATGAAAAATAAGAACAAAATCAGAGGACTTTCATTACTTGATTTCAAGGCATACTATAAAGCTGCAGGTATCTAACTGTATCATAAATGCATACTATAATCACACAAATGGGTATGGAGGAGGAATGGGAAAACTTTGTAAAACAGTATTTTCACAAACTGACCCAAGTAACTTTGGAAAACAGTATTTTGGCTAGAAACTATAAGACTAAAGACAAAAAGAACTATACATAAATATAAACACTGTATACTAGCTGATAAAGTTGTTTCTCACTGGGTACAGGTCAATAATTCTGAAACATGGTGGGGTGTGTGTGTGTGTGTATGTGCGTGTATGTATGTATATACTATGACTAAACAAATAAGTAAATAGATGACAGACAGTGGGAGTGAGGTTGCTCAACATTGGAGAGTGCGAGTTGCAGATAAGCAAGAGGGAGAAACAAGAATGAACCATTTTGGGGTGAATTAGAGTCAGAGACACCTAATTCAATATATACACAAAAATAATTATAGATAGGTGTGTATATGTGGCTTAGTATAAACACATATATCTCCTAGCTCTGTCCACTGAAAAGTCCCAGAAGCAATGACACCCCAGCAGCAGCTAGCACATTCAGTGCCCACATCTTGGATTCTAATACCATTCTCTAATAGAAGGAATCAGATCTCCTTAAAAAAAAAAAAAGCTGATTCTAGGACTAAGTTAGGAAATATACAAAATGCACCTGTAGCATCTTGTAGTGCCAGAAGGTAAGAAAGTACACAAAAAACCAAAAGGATGGGAGCATGTCAAACAGATCCTAGAGCCAACCTGAAACACCTCCCAATGGACAAGAACGGAACAATTGAAACTATAAAAAAGTAGTACTGGATTACAACCCAATCCAAAGTATAAAGTAAATATCCATGAATCCATTATGATATAAATAAATGAGTAAATAAGTAAATGGAGAAGAGATGAATCTCCCATACAGAATTCCAAATAACTTGTATAGCTACTCCCCCCTCAAAAAGGTGGAGCTTAAGATTTTCTTTAGTGCCCAAGAGATCTCTACTCTTAGTTTTGCATCAAGCTATTCTCTTTCTTTAACAAAGTCCCTCCAATGTCTTTCTTTCACTCAATTTAGAGTAAAAGCACCATTACTATCATAGTGCTTAACAGAATCACAAAAACACATTTTAAAAGGTGTTTCCTTGGAAAGTTACAGTTCTAATAATAACTAGGATGTGTCATCTTAAATTAATGTACTCTGCTTACACAAAACTCATGGTGTTGCCTTTAAAATACACAAGAGACATAGAAGTCATCTATCTGAAATATGCTTAGTTCTCTACTGAATATTGCTATTATTATGGCAATTTCATAAAAGAAAGTATGTGCATAAATCCTGCTAGACTTAAACACAAAGGACATATTAGATGTCCAGTTTATATACTGCTGTTGCCAGTACGAGTGCATAAATTGGAAGTTTGCTTAATAAAAGGTATCCTCCCTTGTAGGAGGCATGAGGCCAAATCTACCCAATGTTAAGTATTAAATGCCAGTTATCTAATTATTTTCAAGTTCACTTCAACCTTCTTCTTCCTCCCAGAAAGTCTTGTTTTATCCTGTAGAGTTGTTCCATTTATTCCCAAAACAATTTATACATAAGCTTTAATCAAGAAAAAACCCTATACACTAGAAGGAACTAACTTAGCATTGCTCTAAGATTTCAATAGTTTTTAATTCATTTTCCATTTTTCAGTAGACTGCTTAATCAAGAAATGGTTACATTTTTGTGACTGTTTCTTTACTTCTGTATTTTATGCATTTTTCTTTCCAAATTGCTGGAAGCTATTGGCAAAACAATATTAGAAAAACAACACTGAATTTTAAGGAGATTATTTTAAAAGATTTAAAACACTATCAACTGGAAAGCATAAATTATAGCTTTTGGATTTTTAAGTAAAATGTCTATAGTTTTGGCTGACTTAGAACACTAATGAGTCATTAAACATTGTTAAAATTGTAATTTCAAAATTTTTTTATTAAAGTTATATTTTCAAAGCCAGGATTAACTGGTACCTATTTGTAAGCCTCCTCTGATATGAAGGTTTTCACTGAGGGGAAAACAAGCTGGTGAGTGTTGTTTTTAAACAATAAAAAAGTGTTAAAGTAGCATGATTGAACTGCCCACTTGATCTCAAAGACAGCTGTAAAAGCAGTTCCTTCTTTAGAGCACAAAATGGAATGTATTAAATCAGCAAGCAAATAATAATTTCATGTGCTTGACGGCAGTTATCTGGATATAGAGGGGGGAAATCCAGAAGAACAGCCAAAACTGTTCGCTGAACTGAAGCATTCAAGGCACCTGAGAGCCATTTAAACTCCATTTCTTTTCAGATGGAAAATACGTATAAGCAATCATTAGAACTAATATTTGAGTACTTACTCTGTGCCAGATGATTCACATTTGTTAATGAACTTTTGCAATTATCTTACATCTACTTCTGCAGTAGATGCAACCGAGGTTTTAAAAAGTTAAATAATTTTTTTTTTTTTTTGAGACAAAGTCTCACTGTGTTGCCCGGGCTAGAGTGCCGTGGCGTCATCCTAGCTCACAGCAACCTCAAACTCCTGGGCTCAAGCGAGCCTCCTGCCTCAGCCTCCCAGGTAGCTGGGATTATAGGCATGCGCCACCATGCCCGGCTAATTTTTTCTATTTTTAGTTGTTTGGCCAATTTCTTTCTATTTTTAGTAGAGACGGGGTCTCGCTCTTGCTCAGGCTGGTCTCGAACTCCTGAGCTCAAGCGATCCTCCCGCCTTGGCCTCCCAGAGTGCTAGGATTACAGGCGTGAGCCACCGCGCCCGGCCGACCTTTGCTTTTTGAGATCTAGTTATTAACTAGATCTGTGTCGAAGGAAAGGGACACTCTCCTTTCTTCGTGACTCAACCGTCCC
>CAUYSK010102325.1:0-26549 GCA_963575035.1 Avahi laniger
ACCTCACACATAGCATTCAATAGTTGTTAGTGTTCGTCATCATTATTAGTATTATTCACCTTTGTCCTCTGTTCTCATTCACAAGGCTCTTACTGCCCCAGACCCTAATCTAGCCTCTGATTTCTCTATTCACACCTAAACCATTTCACTCTGTTCTCTATTCTTACATTCCATGGTCCAATAAAAGACACGATGGAATGAAACCATTTGTATTCTCAATCTGTTGGTGGACACGATTTCCATTTTCTTAACTGAATCCTGGCTTCTCTGCAATCCAGTGAGGATAGGCTGTTTCTATACAGCCTGCATCAGTCAGACTCAAGAAGAGGAGTAGCTTTCCTCCATCCCCATCACTGTTACTTCCAAACCATTATTTTCCTGTTTGGATTGGGGAGTGGATGTTAAAAATCCCTACAGCCTTGAAGAGAGAGCCGTGTGGCCATCCTTCTTTATGCTGTTGTCTGTAAGCCGCCTAGATATAATCTCAGTCATTTGTGACTTTAAAATTTGGTTCATTCTAACAAACTAGGCATTGATGTAACCATTTTCCTAGCTCTACCAGCAGTGGTATTTACCCCTATTCTACTTCAATGACCCATTGTAATAATGGTGATACTCTTGACTTCGCATTAGCTGAAATTGCTTCATCTCCTAAATATTCCTTTTAAACACCATGAATCTTGTTTACAACTTTGTTCTAACTTAAGTATTCTTACTTCTACAGCACTTGCTCTTAAATAAAATACCATATTCCATTTCATTTCTTCTTTTTGTTATAGCCCCCCGTCTTCTACCTTTATTCCCTGCTCTGTTGAGCTTTGACTCTATGATCTATAATTCAAACTATGCCCTGGACAATGCCTTCAATTCTCTGGGCTCCTTGTTGCTGCATCGAATCAGCCTGACACAAAGCCAGCTCTGGGTCAATCCAAATCTCTGCCTCTCAGTACCCACATTTGGATTGCTGTGGACAGTGAGAGGGCTGGACAATGCTGTAAAATAATGCATTCTGGCATCAACAGAGCTACGACAAGCTCAACTGGTGTCACTCCAACAGCGTCTGGTTCTTCAAACGGTTTTGGGTTTGTCTAGTCTCTGCTATTGTCCACAACTGTTTGAAAGTTTTATACAGCTCCCCAGGTTTCTGACCCAGCTCCTCCGCCTCCACAATTAGCAGATAACACTACCTTTTACTTCACAGGGAGTTATTGGATGAGATCGTTAAGAATAGAAAATATTGATTCAGGTTAAAAATACAAGGGCATACTCTTAGTTACCACATCACTTGCCACCTGTATTTACGGACTATCTATTGAAACGAATACTTAAAGTGATATTTAAAGCTATCAGTAGTTTCTTTAAAGATTGTCTCTTAGATGTCATGGAATTTCAGCTAATGCAAATGGGAAACATTGACATGCGAGACTTCTTGAATTTAAATTTTATGATACATCAGACACAAGTAAATCAAGTCTGGTAGCTCTTAATAAAGTAAGAGAATAAATTAAATGGAAAAACACACACATTTCAGCCAGATTTCTTTTGGCATTAACAGGCAGTAAAATGATCCACCACACACTGCCAAGCTGCAGAATTTTGTAGACCAATTCTGAAATGTAGTATGTAGTTTGTGGCAACCATCTGCTAAAAGCGCTTTACTTCCTGTCATTCGGCTCACATGAAATTAAAATATCGACAGAAACAATCTCTGCAGGGAAATTGGAAAAGTTAATAGGAAAGTCAATTAAGGGTTTCATGAGATTATATAGTCTAGTTTCTTGATACTTCTACTATTCTTAATTATATAACAGGACTAAGAATAAAATATAAAATGCAATAGAAAGTATACTCTGCCAAGTGCAAGCAAAATATAAAGACAATTATGGCTTAGGTAAAATGCAATATGATACTAGATTCACCACAAAAGTCTGCATTCAATGGCAGCCAGATTAGTAGAAAAATTCCAATAAGAAAGTACACCTTAGCTCTATGATAAAATATAAATATATTTAAATACCACTGTCAGAAATTCTTGGCTCCCTCCCTCTGTGCTCCTAAATTCCAGGTAGGTATATGTTTTTCCTTTTCCATGAGCTCAAGACTTGGTTCTGATTTCATTTAGAAAAATAAATAAATAAGGATCCCTTGTCTCAGAAAATACTGTGTGACTATCAAGACTGGTCGATGAAAAGTAAAATTTAGAATTTGTGCTTAATATCTTGACCGTTGTTGCCAAATATTTCTCTGTACTTTTCAGGCACCTTGCCTGGCTTCATGGGTCTCTGTGATGATTCCCTGGGCTCAGAAGGCACCCTCCTTAAACCCCCCTGTTGATGTATTTTCTGTCTGAGCTAATCTCCTGTGCTGTGCAATTTGCTTTTCTACCTGGGTTTATAGTACTTATTCTTTTTCCCTTAATCTAGTAATCTTTCCTGACCATAGGTGGCCCATATCTCTATGAACCCTCCATATCTTCCGTTCCTCTCCCCCAGCCCCTCCAGACCTGTCTCTTTCATATTGACACAGCTAGCAAGAACTACCTAATTCCAGAAGAGATTTATGGTGGCTTCACTGAAAAACTGTTGTAATATCCCAGAATAACCAGAAGACACCACCTAAACTTTACATCAGGGGAGGCAAATGTTTGTAACTTAGAATCTAATTTTTAGTTTATTTACAAAGCCAATATTCTTAGTGTCTTTGTATTAAGTCATTTGATTTCCAGAATAATAAAAATACATTTTATTTTCTTTTTCAATCACACAGATGAAATCTAGTCTGAGTCAATGGTTTCATATATTTTAAATTGCAGTCCACACAAAGTTTTAGGCAAATGGTATGTATATTCACACTAATATTATTAATAGTAACCGATTCAATTAATTTGCTAATTGTTATTTCATGCCACAAATATTAATTTGCAGAGGAAGAAAATATTAATGTGTGCATTGAATATTTAACATTGGACTGAATTTGAATCTTTATGTTAACTAATTCTGAAAATAGCTTACTGTTTATTGTAAGTCAAATTCAGAATCAAAATAATGTGAATAAACTTCTACTGGAGATGTGTTTTTAAAAGGAAACACTTAATTTAAAGACATATTTGTTTAAAAGCATGAGATCTTTACAAGATTGATGTTTCCTGAAAACAAATTAAACAGAAGCACCACAATGATTCTTACATCCTGAAAGAATACAATACAAAAATGGAAAAGTAGAACTTTCAGAAATTGGTTGTGGCTCATCGCTATAAAAAATACGAACGCCTAGATGTTTAAATGATATTTAAAAAGATCATAAGCTCTGATCTTCTTCTACAGGATTTTGGAATAATTACAAATAAACATATTAAAATGCTCTTCTAATTTATATTTGTGATGCCACTCAGGGGAAAACTGCATCCAGTTGGAGCAGTGGGAGTTTTTATACTTAACTAACCAATTGTTAACAATCAAAATTATGTATCATTTGTTTTCCACAGTACTGTAGTCAAATAAAGTGGGATAATTTAGAAGCAATAGACATATTGAATCTTAGATCAATAAAAACATGACTAGCTTGTAGTGACAGGTTTTATAAAATAAAAACAAAGATCCTATCAACAAGAAGCAGCATGTCTCCACGAAAACCCCTCCACATTCAGTTGCAGATGAATTGTTCTAAGCGTTTTAATAAATTTACTGTATGAAAATGACCAGTTTTCCTCCCTCAACATAAATTTATTTTCGATAGGAATTATATACATTTAAGAACAAATTTTGAACAAAAGCCTTAATCTTAATGAGGTAAAGAATAGAAGAACTACACAGAGATATTCCGGTTCAGGGTAAGTGGGAATACGCACACCCCACGTCTCCCTGTGCTGAGTACATGAAGCAGTCGTTTGAAGATACTAAAAAGTAAACAGCATCATGGAGATTGGGGATGAAGACTACAATAGGAAATATCACTGATCTGGTGGTAAATTTACCACTTTTTGCCCTTCCCTTATCCCTGGCCCGGCCTCAAGTCAGTCCACAACTTGGAAATGAACATTGTCATGGATAAAGTAAAACCCGAGAGGAATTTTCCCTATGAGTTCCCAAGAAGGTGAGCATTACATTATGTTTCAACAACAGCCCTACAATAAACTCTCATTCAGCGATTGAACTGACAGTTATATACTGAGTGCTTATTATGGCCAGGCATTTTTCTTATCTCAGATGATAGTTGATGAATAAAATGGACAGGGATCACTGGATCACAGAGATCACTCTAGCAGGGAGAGAGAGGCAAGAAACCACAGATCTAATAATGAATCACACTACATGGTAATTTAGAAGGTGACGAGTGCTTTATAAAAAGAACAATGCGGCAGGGTACAGGGAATCAGGAGTGCTGGCAAGGGGGGCAAGCTGTTTTAAGTAGGGTTGTTGGAAAGGCCTCACTGGAAAAAATGACATCTGAGTACAGATGTGAAAAAGCAGAGGATGTCTACAGTGCTGAACCGGGCAGAGGCAGGATGCTTTTCATATAAGGGTTCAAAGGCCCTAAGGAGTGAACAGGCCTGACTTTCTCAAGGTTAGTGAGAAGGTTAGAGTGAGGAGCAGAGGGAACAAAGGAAGAGCCGCAGGACACGAGGTCAAAGAGAGATGGTGGGGTGGGCAAATCATGTGGGGCCTTGAAGGCCATTCCAAATCTTTAGCTTTTGCTCAGCATGAAGCAGAGAGCTATTGCCATGTTTTGAGAATAGGATTGATATGATCTGGATTGTAGTTTAAAAGGGATCATTCTGGCAGCTATGTTGAAAATAAACTATGTGGAAGCCATACAATAAATACAACAGCACATTTTATAGGGCTGCCTTATAAAACATTAAGTAGGACAATGTGATCAAACACAAATAAATGTGTATATATGTATACATACAGATGTGTGTGTGTGTGTTTGTGTGTGTGTTCATCTTTACAGAGAAGCTACCTTTATGTTTCATGAAAAATACTCCAGGAAATATAATTCATGAATTCATCCATGTTCTAAAGGCAAGTATATCTTATAGGCAATCTTCAACAAACATTATGTCTCACAACTAAGCTTTGATAGGAATTGGGCAGCTGAGTGTCTGAGTTTATAATCTCTGGCAGGATCTGAAGGGCAGTTCTATTGTGTTGTCAATCAAAAACATAACCACATGCTTTGAAAGTTTACAGTTAAGTTCTGAAAAGCTGGTCTTTGGATTGAGTTTTGGTTATCAAAACTCAGCTTTGGGCAGTTTTGGTTATCATTGATTTACAGAAGAAGTAATAGTGACGATGAACAGTGGTAAAATAAAGAGTTTCCCTAGGATGCCTGTGTTGGTAGAAAGAAACTATCTCATCTCTTCGTCAGCTTGTGATGAGGCAGTAACCGTGGGCATAGTCAAAACTATTCTCAGCAAATTGTTGCTCTAATGTACATACAAAATAGCATGTGTGGTCCAAAATCTATGCTCATTCCTGAAGTTCCCAAGCCATGGGCTGTACACCCTAAGGGGTCAGATTTTTTTTGTTGGGCAGAGGGCGCAATCAAGATTTTGCAAACGTATTTGTTTATATTTGCACATGAACATTCAACTAATGCAAAGTGCAACTACTACATTGTAGAATATACAAAAAACTTTCCAACATTGAGTATGTTTAAAATTTGAGGGGATATTTTTATAGTTAGAGGATGCTCACAATCAATAAATTATGATAAATAAATTTGGAAGATATCTGTCAAAAATGGTCATTTTCATTATTGGTTTTCATCCTTGCTTTCTGACAAAAATTGGATAGTAATGATGGTTATCTAGGCCAGGTAATTCCTAGGCTGTGACAATTTTATACAAATCAGATTCAGAACCTATATTCCATGAGCTCTCAATGTGGAATATTGGGTCTGGAAGCCCAGATTTTCAGTTTTTCAAAGGGGAAAATAATTTATATTTTAAATGTGATACCAATGCCTGAATGAGTCTTCTTTTGGAGGCAAGTATGATTAAAGAGAAATGATTCTCAATTGCAAGCATGTTTGTTGACCATTCTGTTCTTATTTCTCACAAAGGCAACAGCATACTTGCTAATTATCAAGCACCACTTGAGTTTGTTGCTATTTAGTAGTGAAATAAAACATGGCAGTAAACATTGCAGGGAGCACTGATGCAGTCAAAATATATGCAAAGCAGATAATATTCCACATCAATTTGGTGACCTAAGGCTATGTTCTGAGCATGAGATGAAGTCATGGTTTAAGGTAATTATAAATTATGGCATTTAGTGTTATAGAATGCGCTATACAAACGTGAACGATGGCATTTTAGTAATCTAAGAGAATACCTGAAAAAAAAATACAGACATTTCAGATTGAAACAAACACCACTGTTTTAAGAATTCACCTTCCTAAGGCTGAAATTGTAGTCTAATATCACATTTTCTAAAGTATGTTGAGGAGAAATGGGATAATTTCCCGAACAAGGGATACTTGGCCAAGTAAATGTTGCAAACACTGAGTTTAAAAATTTGCTCAGTTTCTTTACTGAAGGACCTGTCAGAGCCTTTAAGTAGTAATTTGGGCTGTGAATCTGTAACCAGGGAATACTGAAGGCAGCATTTTCTAAACATAACTGGGCACAGGGACCCTCTCACTTTTTCTTTTCCCACAGACCACTATGTGGAATAAATGTTCCCACAGGATCTTTTGGGCAATGACACTGTAACCTGATCTAAGTTAAAGAAAGTTCCCCAATACAGTCTGATTGGGACAAGAGTCTGCAGAATCTTCTAGATTTCTCCTCATCCCCCACATTTTGATATTAAGGCCTATATACAGGTCCTGATGAATCCAAGTGAAAGATTTCTTTCTCATAGCTGAAGAAGATGACTTTTTCTGTGATCTGTAAATTAGAATAATTTCTTAGCAATATTTCAGAAAGTAAGCCTCAGGAAAATATTGTTTCTTCCTTTACACCTAATTACATAAGCTTTTACACACACACACACACACACACACACACACACACACACACACACAAAATACTATTTTTAAGAATCTCTTCCTGTGCTTGATGGAAGGCCCAATTTTAATTTTGTTTTCTAGTTGACTTATGCAGTGTAATTATACCTGAAGACATGTATTTCTTTCCCTCTGAATATGTAATGCAATACACAATATAGACCTCCTTGTACTGTAGTTCATTACCCCATGAGTTCACTTATAGAAAAAATCAAGAGTGAACTAAAAGATTTATAACTTATGGTTTGTTGTTAACAATTGGTGCTATAGAAGGATAAGGCCTCTCTTTAGGAACCTGCACATATATACATATATGCATATATAACATATATATGTTTTATATATGTATATATGTGTGTATATATATGTTATAATCCAGCTCTGATTTCTAACTTTAGGGAGCTGGGTTTCATGGGGGAGAGAGGATAGACATATTTGCAAATAGCATATCCACTGTCAATTTATACTTCTCTCTAGCATATTAGATTTGACTGTATTTATCATTCAAATTTTTAATTTCTGAAAGTAGATTATTTCTAAGCAATAAATTTATTTTCCTTAAGATTAATTAACAGCCTATTATCACTTATGATTGAATTTTTGAATTTTTTTTACAGTAGCTTCTGATGAGTTGAATTAGTTAATATGATTTACAGACATTGAGTTATCTAAAATAATAAATTAAGGAATCATTTTCTTGGTCTAGCTTTGAAGTGATTCTGACATTGGAGTCGTAACACAAATAACAGATGAATAAGCCAAATAACAGTGGCAGAAATGTGCTTCAAAAGAAAAACACTTAAACAGATTTCCACACAGGTGTTTAGGCAAAAATAGAGTCTGTCAACAGGATAAGAAAAAATCTTTACTCAAATACCCGTACATTTTGTTCCACACATGGGTAGACATCTGGATACCTACAAATATTTAGATATTTTAATGTTTCACTTTATATTGCATTATACATGCATTATAATTCATAATACTAACATTTATTGTGGAGAATTTGTTAATCCTTGCACTTGGACTAGGGTAAGCTAAATTTTGCTGCCGTTCGAAGAACAGGAGTTTGATGTTGGCTTCCTTGGCTGAGATGGAAAAAATAAAAGGGAGATGCTGAAATCAACTGATAGGAATCCAGAGGGTTTTTCCACTCCCTTCTGTGAGGGCTCACAAGTTTGCCATGTGCTAGGGGCAAGTTTCAGGGCACTTGAAACATCTGTTCCCAAAATGAACCATAGTCTTTATGAGTATGGAAGCTTGAAGAGCTTGAAAAGAGGCAAGAGGACCCAGTCCAGACTGCTGCAGGTATGGCCCACAGCCAGGCCTGGCAGGACAGGAGGGCATTAGGCTTCCTGCTCTTTCTCGATCTCTAAATACTTACACCAGATAACAAAATTCAACTGGAGTTTGGAGAGGTGTTCAGCTTTCAGGTCGACATTATTTTCTACAGTTACTTTTTCCTCCCCCAAACTCTATTTTCAATGTAGGCAAATGGGAAGTAAAAAGCAAGGGAGGATGGATATTTTCCAGATTGGTTGGATGTGGGATATTGGAAAGTCTGATATCCTAAAAACAGTCACTCTGGTCACCAGTACATGATTGCTTTTTTTTTTTTTAAGTTAAAAAAAAAACAGAATTTTATTTCTTTTACTGTTCTTGAGGCTGGGAAGTCCAAGAGCATGACACTGACATCTGGCAAGGGCTTTCATGCTGCGTCATCCCACAGCAAAGGCAGGTGACAAGAGAGGGCGAGAGCAAGTGGGAGAGGGCTGAACTCACTTTTATCATGAACCTACTCCCGAGATAACATTACTCCATTCACCAGGGCAGGACCCTCAAGACTTAATCACCTCTTAAATGTCTCACCTCTCAACATTGTAGCTTTGGGAATACAGTTCCCAACACATGAACTTTGGGGGATACCTGGGGATCTTTGAGATTATTCAGTTTAATATCCTTATTTCACAGATGTAGAAAATGAGCCAAAATGACTTCCATGGGATAAACCTTAAAATCCAGGTCTTGGGACTTAAGTCCAATGCTTTTTCTCCTCTGTCTTCTGGGATTGAATTCTGGGAAAACTGCTGTCCTGCTGAATCGCCCATGTTACTTCACAACAGTAAAACACAATTGTTAATAACATTATGTTTCTAGAAAGCTTCATGAAGTGTCTTTTAACAGAGCACACTAGCCCATTAGTACCCATTAAACACATCATCACTCGGTTAACCAGAATAACTTGAAGAAAGTGGGGTTTGAGGGCAAAGGACCTGGGATAAGAAGTAGAATTGAGAAAAAAAGTTTCTGGGAGGGCAGTGAGATAAGAGTTAGGGTGGTCATGGTTTGGAAATCTGGCGTTGGAAACCCAGATTATCCTTGCTGTTCCATTTCTAAGCAACTACTTGACTTGGACTGTCAACACCCCCATCAGAGCATTTTTTTCAATATAATATTTTACAATTATTTTTATTCCCAAAGAATCAGAAATAAATAATACATACATTTTACAGATGTGAATACTCTGGACTGCGTAAAGTTTTGCTGTGTTAGACAATAAGTTAAGACATTTTCTTGCAGAAGAAAATAGAGAGCAATGAGACTACTGATATTTTGACAGATAATGTTTAGAGATCACTTCAATTGGAAGGGGAAGTTTGAGTGACTGCGATAAATTTATCTAAAATATAATAGACAGCCCGTAGTTAAGTTTCTTCACCCTTGTGTATATTTTTTATAATGAGCTACATTTCCTGATTTTATTACTTAGATAAGAAGTTTAGGGTTGGTTGGCAATAAACATTAAAGCCTCGTATTTATTCAGAGAATTCAGATTCTTATTCCTGCTCCATCAGATCAAGTGTTATGATTGATACTGGGGGAAAAAAATCTCTGGATGAAATACGCTCTAAATGTATTATAGTTGATAGAGTATTTGTATCAAGCAGAAAATGAAATTTGGAAGTGAGAATTATGCTGAAAGGTAATGAATTACAGTTTGGTAGTAAAATTATCTCATCGCAAGATAAAATATTCATTCATTTAAGAAGATAACTGTAAGAAAATGTACTTTTCCATTATAACTATCTTCGGGTAGTTTGAGGCAAAATGACCTGTGCTTTTCAATATATATCATTTAATTTTATAACATAGAATAAATTTAGCATTTTAATGCAATTTTAGTCATGCATTTTAATATTTCCTTCTCCTGGACTAAGATTGTGGTGCTTCCAGTGTAAGGCTCCTTAATCTTGGATCCATGAATATGAATCCCCTGGTCATTCGTTTTTGCACGGTGGTAATGTGCATGTGCATTTCTCTGGGTAGAATATCCAGAGATTTCATCTGATTCTCAAAGTGATCAGTGAGACTCCGGAATAGAAAATACAAATTGCACAATATCTTAAGAAGCCAAAGTCCTTCAGATGTCCTATGATGTGACAGCCTGATTCTTCATACTGTCACTAGCTGCAGGACATTCCACAGTATCCCACACTAACCTGACTTCATTTTTTTGGAAGGTAGATTTTGAGAGTCCTATGATTCCATGAAACCATTGGAGTAAGGTGAGTATTTCTGGCTCAGACATTTCATGTTTTTCTTGTCTCTCTCTCTCTTGTATTTAAAGAAAACATCTCTCTAAATAGAAGCATAGTGAGAAACTTCCCTTTGTTCATGCATTTATAATTTCTAAATATAAAGCTAACTTAAACAACATTAAAAACATATTGGTCAATTTATAGAACAATTCCTAAAACACATTTATCAAATGGATGGGATAGTGTTATACACTGAGATCTATAAAAATTATATATGCATATAATTGGGATAAATTTTAAAGGAAAATAAGATTTGTGCTATTTTCTTTTACAATTTTAAAATTATTCTGTTCCATTAAAGCTATAGAATTATGGCAATACCCATGAAGTTACAACAGTGTGCCATGTTTGAATTATTAGACTTGAGTAGGATTTTTTTCTTTCTTCTATGTTTACAATAAAAAAATAGACAAATGAGTTTATTAAAATTTAAGAAAGATAGGAAGGAAGCAATGAAGGAAGAAGGAAGAAAGAGAGAAAGGAAGGGAAAAACAAAGTGAAAAAATAAATAGTTTATGATAACAATGAGTTACAGTATATCTGAAATTTGAGGCAGAAAAGAATGAGATATATTTGAAAATACTTTGAAATTTAAGCCAATTTCCAAGCTGTACACCTTCAATCAGTAATTAAATATATATATATATGTATGTGAATGAAAACAAGAGGCAGCAGAGAGGGCTGTAGCTGAAGGAGAGATACAAATGGCGAGGAGGGAAGGAGAGGGCAAGAGCTGTTATGGCAAATTCAAATTCAGAGAAGCCTCAAAGCATGAGTGAGGAGAGCTGTGAAAGAGAGGGAGATAAGGAGAACAGAGGTAAGGAGGCCGGTTGGCAATATATGCATGCATATACTGAAAATATGCCCCTCCCTCGGCCTTCTCCATGGTGTCTAACTAGAATACTAGTTAAATCTATAACCTCATTACCCAGGCAAGAAGACCGCCAAGTTCCAGAATGTTACTGTAATTACAGAATGTTCTGGATAGTATTTTTTTATTCCTGAGAATAACCAATGAGACACACACACATACACACACACACACACACACACACACACACACATATACTGTATCAGTCCCTTGTTTCCTTGTGCAGTCTAGTTTCCAAGTATTAACATATTATACTATTGAATATTCCTACTAACTGTGAGAATGACCACATTATAACTTAAAAAAAAAAAAGTCAGCTTGCTTCTAGAGATGAGAGGGTATTCCTTAAAGTGTGTGGCAATATATAATTCCGACATACTGCATGTTCATCCCTCTGCTCTTACCACAGAAGTGCTGTCGCACACTCTGGGCTATGTTTAAAACAATCACAAAGTGCTTTTACCAAGGGGTACAATGCATTTGTGTCAGAAAAATAAGAATAGACTTATGAAGGCATTATTGAATTAATGAGTTTCTAAGAATGTTCAGGAAAAACTGCACCTGCTTTTTCACTAAAAATAATATTGGCAAGTGCTTACTGAATGATGATAAGTCCAGAGTTGTCTCTGTGACCAGAAATAGGTATTATATAATACTCTAAATATGGAGGAGCTTAACGCTAATTACACAAGCATTGCCACCTGCAAGTTACTTATTTAGTACTCTTCAGTACAAAATGAGCAATTTTACAGCATGTGGGCCTCCACATTTGAATAACTTCCCTGATGAGGATGCACCTGATCCGTTCCTCTTGGTTGCCTGACCTGGGGCAGTTCAGGTAACCATTCTGGCCTTTAGTATCCTCATTGGTAAAGTGAGGATTGGATTCCACCAATGGTTTTTCAACTGACCCTCTTTGGAACTCAATGGCTCTGAAAATTCTTTAGGGGATTGGCAAAAGGTGAATTTTTTTCAACTATTTTCTTCTCAACCGTTAATATTGAAATTACATTAGAAACCCACCAATTATTCTGGGCTTAAAAATTTCTTCCGGCTCTACAATCATATGAAGGATTCTATGCAGGTATGGGGATAAAAGTTTTACATAGAAAATGTTTTCTGTAACAAAGTGGAATGGATTTAATGCCATGGTAGCAAGGTATCTAAATAAAGAATTTTTTGAATAAAGATTACTGTTGCTTATAGAACCTAAGGTTAATGATGTCATTATTATAGGGGCGATTTGTGTTTTGACATATTTTGGTTAGGACATCTAAGTTCTGGAGGAAGGGTTACTCTCCTTATATCACGAAGTTGTGCATCTATTAGCAAATTATTAATCATAAGAATTCAGTACAATTCTTTAAATAAAGAATATTATTTAAAATATCTTGTATAATGGGTCGTTTTTGCATTTAAAAATATGTCTGGGATAAAAAGATGTCTGTGCTTTGCATAAGTACCGAGTAATTTTAGCTGAAATCTTATCCTAATCATAGCTTATCTATTTAGGGGTTTAAGAAGGGGATTAAGAAGTAGTTATACACTTTCTACTTGTAAGAAGTTCTTTCACTTTTAAAAGAATTTCCCTCTGATTCTGATATCCATCCTTGCTTATAAATTATCTTTCTGAAGATCTGCATATTTCTTAAATGAGTAGATTAGGAATAAAAAGAAAAGGGCAGAAGAGGGGTAATAGCACATTTTTTCACATCTTGAAAAAATATGCTAATATTCATGATGTTTTCTATCCCTTTATTAGCGTGCCCTGAGTAATAGACAAGACCAGTGAGATTGGGTAAAATTATTACAAGAATCTGTGCGTTCAAAATTTGTTTAGACCTAAACAAAGATAAATACTAGTTGGAGAATGTAGAATCCTGATTGAGCAATGTCATTAAAATAATCACATAGAATCTCTTAAAATTTTATGATTTTATTGTTGTTATAAGAGAGCAATTAAAATTTTCATATTGTAACAGCCCAACCCTAAAATTCTAAACTTCAGAAAAGAGACAGTGAATAAAGTGAACAAAGGATATCTGAGAAATGACAGCAATCTAAAAGTAAACATGTTTTCAAAAATAAAAATTGACCAATTATGTAATAGATATACCATAAGTAATCATTTTTTTATACATATCTTGTAGCATATAGTCCTAGTGACTGATTAATCAAAAATGACATTATTACTACCATCATATATCAATAATTCTTCATTTCAATTCCATGTTAATTGATCAGGTCATTTGGAGAAAAGAATCTTGTTCACATGAATAAGTTAGTAAGAAGAAGGTATGATTAGTTCAAAATGACTGCATATTTTTAGTCTCTTCCAAACACATTTTAAACAATTTTATCATTTTATTTCCAGATGAGCTGATGAGAAAAGAGCAAAACTTGAGCATATCTTGGTAAAATGCTTGAACTCTAAGGATAAGGTAAAATAATCTTGCATATCTCAAAGAGAAAAACCAAGTTAAGCACCTGCTTCCATCTTTAATACTGGAAGCAGGAAGGAAGTAGAATAGCATCTAGAGATTACTAGGAGAAAAGACTGCATCATGAGAACTTTGAACACGAAAACAGGCCATCCAAGGATCTGCAACAATTCTGCTAGTCTATCATCCATGTATCCTATCAGAGGAAAATATTTGAAATTAAGACTCAAATCAAACAAACCAATCAGATTATTACAGGACCTGTTTTAATAGCCTTTCTCACTCTAGTTTCCTATCACGTCCTACTCCACCCTCGGCGACGATTCACAAAGCTCTGAGAACACTAGAAGCTGGAGAAGGTTGAAGGAGATGAATGAGTAGACTATCTCCCCATCCCCACTCCTATTCCCCAAGCCATATATTTGGCTTAAATCTGTGGGAGAAGTAGAGCTTTGAGTTGGATTGGAAATTACAATTTGGAAATAACTAGGCTTACTAGGCTTCTTAAAACCCGAATTGCCTACATTAAGACTCTTCTTATAAGAGAACGAAGGGAACACTATGTCATTTGTTCAAGTTGTGATTAAGAATAAGAAAAGAAGAGGCTGGGTGTGGTGGCTCACACCTGTAATCCTAGCCCTTTGGGAGACCCAGGCAAGAGGATGGCTTGAGATCAGGAGTTTGAGGCCAGCCTGGGCAACACAGTGAGACCCCATCTGTATAAATAATAAAAAAATAAAAATTAACCAGGTGTGGTGGTGCACGCCTGTAGTCATAGCTACTAGGGAAGCTGAGGCAGGAGGATCGCTTGAGCCCAGGAGTTCGAAGTTACGATGAACTAGGATCTCGCCACTGCACTCCAGCCTGGGTAACAACGTATGACCTTGCCTCAAAAAAAAAAAAAAAGAAAAAGAAAAAGAAAAAAGAAGAAAGAGAGAGAGAGAGTAAATGACAGCAGCTGTAAAAAAATAAAACCAATTCCTATCTGTACCACATTGAGTATAGACCATGCAGTGAACCATGTGTACTTGTATTTTAAGGCATTGTCGTACACGTATCCTTACATACACTACATCATAGAGATTGGCTAGAATGAATGGGAAGGGAACAAAACAACACAGAGATTAAAGATGAGATAGAAGATATATTTCTTGAAGAAACAGGGATTCTTCCAAGATCCCTGGATATCTAGTTTAAATACTGTATGGATTAATCAATGTGTGTTCCCTTGTAGGTTGCTGAAAATAGTTTCAGAGTAATAAAATGAGATCAGTTAATCAAGGAAGGGCAATTCAAAATAAACTCATATTGTATTATTACCTTACATAGCTGCAAAATTAGCTGTTTAAAAAGTAAGAACTAATTGGTTATTATGTTTTTTGAAGCATAGGAGCTATTACTTCTGCATGTTTTATAAATATATATACAATGAAAGCTATTGTCCTCTCCCATATTCAGATCACACGTGTAGAGAAGTAATTGAGGAGCTGAAGGGAGATCTTGTTAGAATAGTGTATAAAATTGTCACTATGTGTGACTTTGTGCTTTAAATTAATGTTGGACTTTCACTTACAGAGATCGTTGACACGTGTATATATACAGGTTTATATATAGGTAATACCTCTGTATGAAGCAACACTTATTAAGTCATGGGATAGAAATATTAAGTTGCTGGAGGATATTATATGGCTTCTAGATATATGTAAATAAATGTTACTTTTTGCTTTAAAAAAAAAAGTAAGAACTAATTGCTAGAACGGAAGTTGAAGACACATTTCAGGAATACATAATTTTGCAAAAATGATCAATTTTAAAATATGCTGCTCTCTGTAAGTTTTTCTTGGTGCATTTTTATGTTTTCAGTATGAAATAGAATCTTTGACTATGGGTCATCAACACCTTTAAAGAAGCTAATCAAACTCTCTCTCTCTGTCTCTCTCTCTCTCTCTCTCTCTCCCCCTCCCTCCCTCCCTCCCTCTCCCCTGTCCCTTTCTCTCTTTCTCTGTCTCATTTCATAACTTACCCTGGCCTTCATGGTGGTAGTGTTTTCCAGCAATTAATTTTCCTTCACTCTAGAAATATTACTTTCTGTTTGATCAGTATTCTCTGCTGTATCATTATGACCATCCTTATGTAAACATATTATTAGCCAATCTGGTTTCCTATTTCCAATATCTCTGAAATAATTCTTTATAATCTTTATCTTTTAAATTTTGGAAATAGTTTTCTGGTTCTTAAATTCTACAAGGTCAGTGGCTGATATACACAATTCCCAGAATTGTGCCTGGCATATATTTGGTGCCCAGAAATATTTATTGCATTAATTAGTACCATTTATTTTATTTGTTTCAAATTCTTGACTCAGTTAAAAATTATACACCTTATTTAACAGACTCTGATTATTGAGCCACTTTTCTGCCCTTGATTCCTCTTTTGAACCAAATTCTTCAATAATAATGAGTCTTTCTGAGTTGCTTTTATCTATAAAGCTGTTTGCAGGTCCACATTGACATATGTATATTACGTACACACGTGTAAGTGCAGGATTAACACTCAATAAATGTTTTGAATATAATAAAAAATATATATTTAATCTCCTGAGACCTTTCTTGTACTAGAATCTGATAAAGTTAAGAGGTGGAATTCTTGCCTTGAAGATCAAACCTGTACCCTTAGGAACCACAGATCTTTGATAACACAGATAACTTTTTAAGAAAGATGTTAGGCCTCCATGTTAAGGACTACACATGGAATTGCAACAGCAGTTCCTTTGATTATGACGTCAGCTAATGGGGAAGAAATAACTTATCAGGGTGAAATCAAGGTGCTAATAGAAACAGAAATATGCTGGGCATCTAAACAATAGTAAGAGCCCATGAAAAGAGTGGCCTTGGAGACTTCAGAACTCCAGCATCAAATAAGACCAGAGATAATTAGTGATAAATTGTTTAATAAGGTGGAAAGCAGACTTTTACATCCTACCTCTGTATTCATAAGTTGCCCCCATCATTGTACAGTGAGCATTTGATTACCTGCACTAGGAGCAGAAGACACTTGTATTAGGGTTTGTAGAAAAATCACACTCAGATAGTTATTGACTGCTTCTTTTACCTGTTTTCCACGTTATGTCAATCAATTGACAATACTATAGTGGCCTTGGATTTGAACAATAATAATAATAATTCTTACTACTATTAGTTGTATTCTAAGAAGTAATAACGATTTTGGTTTTGTTCAAAGTCATAGGCCCGCATTATCTATTACAACTTATCAGGTAAGAAATACTCAATAGTAGATGATTATAAATGTCTCCCAGTAAAATCAGAATCTGATCATAGTGCTGTAGCAAGACAGGAAACATTTCTTAGCAAGTAATAATTACATATAAAACCATACATGTGGCTTTGTGCTTACTGCCATTAGCTACCACACTATTAGAATATGGTTAATTATGAGAAAGAAAGGGAATTAATTGGTTTTGAAGAAAGCTATATGAGGAAACTCTTGGCAATATTTTAACAACCACAACAATGAAGGAATAATATCCAGGTTATGGATTCTGCTTCCCTGTCTGCACTGAGCTTTGCCTTTTTTTTTTTTAATTCTGTAATGGATCATTCTCTTGTTTGTATGATATTGTTGCTATAAATAATGAACTCCTGCTGTCAGCCAGCCAAAAGGTATCTGCCATCTCTTACCTTTGAGGTATTGCCATTTATCAATGGTCGATGGGGTTTTGTTGAATACATTGTTTTCTCTACATATTCACTTGCATAAAAGACTGATCAAATTTTTACCCTTTCCTAAATTATGACATAAATTTCAGGAACACATTTTTATATTTATCATGTTTCAAAACTTTATAAAAATTTTTTTAGCACATGAAAGTTTAAATCTTTTCCCATCTCCTAGACTGAAAACACCTTGCTTTCTTTTCCTATTTTCCTTACATCTACTTACACTCCTGTGTGGTTGCTATTAGTAATCACTGTCATTTTCCAATTTCAGAGCTAGGATCATAGTGTTTGAAGAAGAGAAGTTAAGAATGTCCTCTATTTTTTTTTACCATAAAGAAGAAAAAGGTTTCATTTTTTCCTCCATAGACAGACTCTTGGTAGGTTTCTGATATGTGTTTCCAATATCTCAAATTTTAAATGAAGTAATATATCCTAACGGTCCCATTTCAAGAGTCACAGCTGTCACTAAGGCACATATTCAATCTAACACAGGAAAGAAATAACCTGGAATGATCCATGTTTTTTCTGTGTTGAATTGGCTTAAAGCCATATATGTCCAACTACTAAAGGATACACACACACACACACACACACACACACTCTTTACATAGATATAAAAGTTACGTATCTTTTATTTAAATTACACAAACCTTTAATGATAATAATTAGCGATTTAAGGCAGGCATGATAAATACTTTTAAAGTTCTGTCAACTCTGCTAATATAATATCATAGTGCTGCGAAGCATGTTGTGTTGGGAAGTTTTTGAGGCCATGAGAGGGTTCAGCAGAAAGGCGTATCATAATCTCTTAACTAAGTTGGTAACTTAGCTATTGGAACAAGTAATAATATAATCTGTTTGTTACCTGTGACTTAAATCTAATTTCCTGTTTGTGTAGAAACTCTTCTTTTCATCTTCTTTTTTTAACGAAAGGATATATAAACACACATTCAATGAGCAGAATTTTGCTAAATGCTTCATAATTTCTAAGTATGAGAATGCAATATGTTTCAATCACGAGTTAATAATCATGCACTAGTAAGACTTACTAATTAAATTTAATTATCTGAGAGGCTGAGGCGGGCGGATTGTTTGAGCTCAGGAGTTCGAGACCAGCCTGAGCAAGAATGAGACCCCCGTCACTACTAAAAAAAAAAAAAAAAAATAGAAAGAAATTAGATGGAGTACTAAAAATATACAGAAAAAATTAGTCGGGCATGGTGGCGCATGCCTGTAATTCCAGCTACTCGGGAGGCTGAGGCAGTAGGATCACGTGAGCCCAGGAGTTTGAGGTTACTGTGAGCTGGGCTGATGCCACGGCACTCTAGCCCAGGCAACAGAGTGAGACTCTGTCGCAAAAAATAAAAAAAAAAAAAATTTAATTAGAAGTGAGACTCAGCCAATTTAGAAAAATAAAACACAGTGTCATTATTTTGAGGTAACCAACTGAATAGTGTTAGAAAAAAGGAAGTTGTGCTCAGGGTATGAGGGAGTACTATTCACAAACTATCGTGTAAATGTCACCACCTAGAGATCACAATACACAACCTACACAACAGTATGTGGCAGTCCTGGTGTCTAAATTATAAAAGAAAGAAACAGTATAAAATATAGTAATGACAATATTTGTTTCCCTCTTTATAGAATATAAAAAGAAGGGGAGCATATTAACATTATTGAAGTATATATTCGTTTAGGATTTTATGTCTTTTTGTCATTATTTATCACATAATTTATTTTACAATCCTAATCTGTATTTTTAAGACAAATCAGAAAATACAAGGGATATTAATACAGAATCTCCTCAAAGCATTAGAGATTTAAAATTAGCAATGTTCAAATTAAAGATATCTTACTGACCTGAGGTACTTGTTTTGATAAGACTATAGTGTCTGAATGGAGACCAGCAGGCTGGGAATTTTCTCCAGAGCAATAATAATTCTTTTGTCTTTAACAATTCATTTGAAGGGCTGAAACGGGGTTGTTTTCCTACATCCTAAAGCATTCAGACATTTCACGAGGAGTTGTATGTTCTAAAGTTGATAGTCTTGGATGATTAGAACCCCTGGACATAGAGTGAGTTGGGTAAATTTTGGATAACATACAGGACATAGAGGAGGGTAAAAAGTTCTACCACGGAAAGACACTCCATTGTGTAGAGGAAGGAGATGTCAGTGGAATTCCAGAGTCCTACCCTTCTCTGCATTAGCCTTCTGTGTTATTCCAGAATGCCTCTTACTAGTTATAATTCCTTACCTATGTTGTTTGTAAATGTTAGTGTACAAATATTGTTAGCATTTCTGTGGACTTTAATACTGATATCAAAAGAGACCCCAAGTGATTTCCTATGAAAAAAAAAATTTCTGCCTCTTGTGGTTCTGGCAATGGTTGAAGGAGACAGATACTACCATCCTTTGTTTGCTGCTGAGTCAAGAAAAGCAAATGGGGAAAATTTATCAGGTAAAAAGACTTTCACTGATGGCAAAGTTTACTAATACAACATTGAGGGAGATATCAGAATAGCCTTCATGGCATTTATTAATATATTCTAATAGGAAACCAATAATGAACAAATAAGTTTATATATATTTATGTATAGAGAGAGAAAAAGAAAGAGAAAGGAAGATTATATAGGAAAGGAATATATAAAGGAAAAGTGATAAGATTATATAAAGGAAAGGTGATAAGAACTATGAGGAAAACAGATAAGAGGGCTAGAGTATAACGGGACAATAAATTGAAATGTTAAATAAGGTGATCAGCGATATTGTGAACAAAATATAATAGGATTGTATGATTGAAAGTAATAGAGGCAGCTACTTTAGACTGTGTGTTTGGGGTAGAATTTCCTACAAAGCCAACATTCGAGTTGACATCTGAATGTCAAGGAGATAACCATGTCAATACCTGGGAGAGGAATCATCAAAGGCCCTTCGTGAGCAGTGAGCCCAGAGTGTTGGGTGAACAAAAGCCAGCATGTCTGGAGCACAGTGAGTGAGCAGTTGATATGCAGAGATGAAATCACAGAGACAGGCAGGGACAGGTCATCACGTCAGCCAACTTAAGACTTTCATTCTTCATCTGGGTCTGTATATATGGTGCATCTTGATTGTAGGATACCGTTCCCCAAATGTGATCAGGACAAATATTTTATCCCATTGCATCACTCCTGGCACCTTTTAGTTGGCCCATTCCATCAGTCAGACTATCAAATATTTATTGTTTCAGGCATGATGCAAAATGATGGGGATACAGTGTTGGCCAAGAGAGACACTGCAAACATTACCCTCAGGCTATATATGTTTCAATGGAGAAGATAAAAATGAAATGATTACAAGTATCATGATGTCTAAGAAGTGAGCAAGTGAGATGTATTGCTGACATTTATAATAAAGGAGTGTTAACCTAGCCTACAGAGTACATCCAATATGTTTGTACCAATGAAATACCATTTTGTGTTACATATTTTACCTCACAAAGTCATTTCTAGATTTTTCTACTTACTATAACAATATAAGGAATTAAGGACATCCATTGATATAGTGCTTTATAATTTTCTAGGTCCTTTCATATGCATTGCCCAATTTAATATTTACAATAACCATGATAGAGGTTGATTAATTATAATTATCTTTATTTTTAAGATAAATAAGCTGAAGCTCTGAGAATTGAAATGACTTCTCTACAGTCATGAAATGAGTTAGTAACGTAAGCAGTCCTAGTCTGTTCTGAGCTAAATATAGTAAATTTTTTTACTCAATAGAGCACTAGGCCTTTAGAGGCAAAAGGATGAGAAATCATACTATACTCATTCTTAACAAATATGAGATCTGTTTAGGGAGGTGTATAGGTAAGCACCAGATAATAAGTTGTGCAGAAATTCTGTGTGCATGTGAAATTAAGGAATAATCTGAATGGTCTGAGATTATTCGGTTACCTTGCCATGATAGAAATTAATTTTTAAACTGGACATACAAAGAGATTATGTGGCTAGCTCTTGATGCCTTTACATTCTGGAAATTCTCTGATTTCATTTTCTTCCCCCATTGTCAAAATTGCTGCCAATCTACAAAACTTATTCACCATTTCCTCTGAATTTATTGCTTAGTTCAGAAATCTACTGTTTCTTCACTGTGCAGATTAATCTTAGCTACTCTCTTTCTCTGCTGAAGACTCTGCCAGACACTCCAGAAAACTTTACTCAGCATTCTCTTCTAATTATCTTATTCCCAGCTCTAAGCCTGATGCCAAGATTTCTATTTGAACAACCTCTTCCTAAAATGCTAAATTGTCAACTTTTAGGAAAGTTTCATTCATTTAAAATTTCTCTATTTCTTAGAAAATCAATAAAGAATTCTACTCGGTATGCAACCCTGCATCTCCTGCCCTACTAAGTGAACATTTTCTGTTGCCTTTGCTTAATACAGTGAGTATATTTTTCCAATTTTTGCTTGAAGTCAACAAACGTCTGGCTCTATTAAATTGATTATTTTATACTATGTTTTATACTGAGCCAGTACCTGACATATCATCACATAAAAATGCATTTGATATTTTAAAATAATATCATTGACTTCTTTTAAATATCACACATTTAATCTCTTTCCTCTTCTATCACACCTGCAAATGTTTTTTCTATTAATTATAAATTGATAAGAAATGTCAAGTGATTAAGACACAAGAAAAAAGTGTACCACTTCAGTTATACATTTGTGTTTATATGTTTGCTTTATTCTTCATGGCTATGAACTGAAGCATGGCATGTAATATACTGAAGACAAATACTGCTGTCAAACTATCACTATGTGACAACCTACCAGGTCCTGTGCTGTTTCTTTATATCCTATATTATTTTAGATAATTAGTTTGCAATATGAGTTTCCTTTTAAAAAGTCAGTGAATGTCAAAGGCACATTTCAAAATAGAAACTGATGAAAAACATCTTTGTAAAAAGTGAAAAACACTTACGGGAACCAGGAACTTTTTAATTTCTTCCAATGCATGACTCATACGTGAATAAGCTTCCCCAGGTGGAGCAAACACTTCAATTAATACATGAAGTTCATCACTCAAGTGGGCATATTTGGCTTCCCCACTCTTCCTTAGTTCTTCTTCCTGTGAAAGAGGTTATTTTTAGAAATACAAACCCATTCATTTTGCATTGATTTAACATTTACTGAGAATATGACAAAAGGGCATAATTTAAGCAAATTTTCCGTAAGTAGAAATAAACCCTTTAAGAAATAAAAAGCTGCTACAAGCCATTCAGAGATTTTAAAATCATTTTCAAGTGTTTGAATGGTTTAAGAAAAACCTTGGCATAATTATCATCTACAACAGATTTTAATCAGCTAAATGAAAATGTTAAACTCATGAAAATATATCATGGAAATGGCATTAATTCTTTAATGTTCATCACTACATTCTGGAAGAAAAGGATTTTTTTCTGTGTCTGACGTGTAATTTGCAGATAATAAGTGAAAGATTGTCACTGTGTTCTTTAAGAAAACCAGAACTTTCTAGCTACTTTTTGAGAAATGAAAAAGTTACTTGTTTGTGATAAAAGATGAGCCAAGTACGCAAAACCAAGGTTTGTCTCCCAAACCTATGTTCCCACTGGCCCAGATTATTATCGAGATTTATATCCACATCTTTTCTATCATTTGCTCCCTCATTTTGATCAATAGGGGTAAATTAAAGGGATGATGGTTTGACATTATGGTAGCATTGATTCTGCATGAGCTACATAACTTCTGCTTCACCAACAATACATTTCTATTGGAAGAGATTTTTCATAATACTGTGCCTAAGCCCTTGTTGAAGCCTGATTAATTCAGTACAAATGCAGAGCAAATTAACATTTGATACATACATTTTGTTAATGTTTGCTAAGTATTTTACACATATCATCTTTAATTCCACAATCAATTTGAATATATTTCAGATTAGGAAACTGAGGTAAGAAGATTTAAGGAGCTTCAGCAAAATTGGGATTCAAACTCCACTCAATTTGCAACCAGATTTGCATTTTTTAGAATTTCAAAGAAGGCAAATTTGGTTAAAAAGTTAACATAAATAATATTGATTATGTTTTACCTTTCTTGCCCCCAACTGTTGTTAGTGAAACTACAGTAGTTATTTCATTAAATTTCAAAGGATATGAATAAACAAGTAATTTTTAGTTTTATATGGAGATTAAATAGAAAAGTGACATAAATAGAACTAAACTGGGTCAACAAAGGCAAATTTGCTATAGATTTTATGTGAGTTAACTGCATAACCCATGCTAATGTGTTTATCTGAATAGAAATGCCTAGCCATTCAATACACAAAGGCTCCATGAAAGAGACGGGGTGTCCTTGCTTTCCTATAGATACCCCGGTCACCTACTCAAACCTCTCCGAAAATAGTCCCTTTCAGCCTGGGAATCCACTCTCCACTTATCTAAGCACACTTTCAAACTCTAACTGGGATTTTTTACTTAAGGACTTTTCCTAGTGCCCAGTTCTCAGTTTGAGGAGGAGAAGGAGCACTTGACTTCACAAAAATACACCCGTGAGGTATAGTAAACATTTATTTTCTCTGTGGGTCCTGCTGGGATGCAAGCTGCTTGTTAATTCCGGGGCCAGCTTGGTTTGGGCATAAGTACAGGAGTAGTTAATTCACAGGTCTCTTGATAATGTCCCTTTCTCATTACTTCCTATGTTGATTTCCAGCCGGTTATTTTTGTGTTACTCTCTCCTTACACTTGGAATTTCCTAGGGAATTTCAAATAATTTTCACCTCTGTTAAAGGGAGTGACAAAGTACTGAGCGATATGTTCTAGAGTGGTATGACCAACTAATTATGGAGCTCAACAAAATAAAGGGAACATGAGTTAATCGATCCCCCATCCTTAGAAGACACTGTGGTGAGGATCATTTGATACTTGGAATGACCCTTTGGAATCACATCTTCAGTAGCAGTGTGCTCAAGAATTTTATAAACATGCAATACTCCTTATAGGGGAATTGCAGTGAAAGAAATTGTTTCTATCTTCTCAAATTAAGAACAGTAGCCACCTGCTTTCGCATTTTTGTAAAGAATATGCCATAAATTATTCATGATGTGACAGAGACTATACATTTCTCCTTCGTCCTACTCCACATGCTGGTGTTTTGCCCCTCTAGATTCTCCTGCAAGGCCTCCCACCAACACCACCACCACCAGAAAGAACTCCTGAGTAACTGAGGTGATGACCTCCTCATCAGCCTTTAAATATCTAGATGTACGCATAATATATGATAACATACATGATATATATGTAGTCTTTTCTTAAATATCTAATTAGAGAAGCAATCTTTACTAACATCTGTTAGACTGACTCATCACATTAACCAAATATTTATTATTCCATAATAATAAATTTGATAAATAATTACTATTCGATATGTTAAATTGCATGGGAAGGGTGTCAAATAAGAAAAGCTACTTAAACTTCCCTATATTTGTATGGGTAAAATATTATTATTTCAGAAATTGTATGAAGTTACTAGAAATTTGCCAAGGTCTTTGCTCTCCCTGATATGTCCTGATACGATGTTGTCAGTCACAATTCTATAATTTAAATGTTGGATTTTACAGAATCACCAAATTCCCTTGTCAATTATATTAAAATGAACTTCCCTCGGGTTTTTAACTGTGGCCATTTTAATCTTTTTGTGATTCACAGAAAATTACTGTCTTATTTTGATGCTTTCCTGAAAGCTCCTGCAATCAGTTAGCAGCCAGAATGCCTTGTCTTCAACAAAAAGGGACTCCCTTTGAGATTCATGGAAAGGACTATGACAGGTACTCTGGGACACAGGCTTCCTATGTCATTGTTTAAATAATTTTAAGATCATCCCACTTCACTGAGTAAGGATTTTCAGAACTCTAGTGGAGCAGCGAGGGGTTCATAAAACTCCTTATAAAATTAGAAAGAACAAGAATTTATTATATGGGCCTCAGTAGACTGATAAAAGATGAATATAATTTTTTATGGTCTTTGTTTGAAACACTGCTGGTTCTTTAATGTTCAATTTTTTGAATAAAAGAAACCTTTTTCTCTTTTCTCAAGCTACCTATAATTCATAACAATTTAGTAGATTACACTTTTATAAACAGGACAGCATTTATCTTTTACTCCTCACATGATCCCTCCAGAATTTGGAAATTCTTATTGAATATTTTTGTTTTCATGACAATATATTTATTTGCATAGGCTTAATAATTATCTGTCCTCCTTTGTAGAAGTCTCAAGTTTCAGTCTGAAATGTCGGTTCTTGGTGTGCTCATGGCCGAAGAATGACCAGACACGTCAAAGTAAAGCAAGCACAAAAATGAGGTTTATTGAGGAGAGAAAGATAGGATAGAGCAAGAGCAATATATAGGTTTATAGAGCATGATACATATGCCACAGATGACGACTGGACCCATTGTTGCAGCAAAAGGACAGCCAAAGGAAGGGCAAAGAGAGCCTGGTTATGGTCTGCGTCTGGTCTTACAGTGTCCAGATTGGGCCCTCCCCCTTGTTCAAATGTCACCATGGAACCACTTTGATTGGAGATATGTGACTTGAGGCTTACTGCACATGCAGGTCTCCCATGAGCCTCTCTGAGAGCCCATTTTGGGGTGTGTGGTGAATCACAGCAGCACCCACTGTTGTCCCTAGGAGACCTGGGATTCCCTGCTAACTACCTAACAAAAGGACATGATTGGCTGGAGCGGAAAAATGGCGGAGTTAGGGTAGCCTCCCGGATCCCTGCTTCCAGAGAGGGAGACGTAGATCCCGGTCTGCTACACACAATTGGAGCGCTCTCCCACAAAAACAGCGAGGGGAATCGGTGCAGATTCAGCGGGGGACACA